>PVJD01017057.1:0-18782 GCA_004026545.1 Mormoops blainvillei
GACGTAGGGGTAGAAGCCCTCCTTGGCTCCAGTCTCAACGTGTCTGCATAGAAACCAGAGGCCGGAACCTGCCGAACCGGAATGGCCAAGCCTGGGGGCGGGGCACAGCGGGGCGGGGCCTCAGCGCCAAACAAAGAACCAGAAACTGGGGAGTGGCTCTCAGCCAGGTATGGGTCTAGAGAGAGTGAGAGAAGGAGAAAGGCCTTAGCACTATGTGGAGGCTGGACTGGGCCCAAGGCCTGGGGCCACGGAGGAGGCGGAACACCACTTGGAGTCTGGAGTGGGGCCAGTGCCTCGCCTGGCCACCCACCCACCAGAGTTTGGCAAGACCAGCAGTGCAGCCCAAGCCTGGTACCACCCAGGGGACAGGTCCCTCCCCTTAGTCTGGCCTCGCCCTGGCTTTCCTCAGCGTCTCCCCCCCACCCCTGCCACCACCCCACCCAAGAGCACCTCACACAGCACAGGAGTCAAACTAAACTTCAGCTCAACTCGTCCCAAAGCCCTGCCAAGCCCTCGCCCCTTTTGTTCACCAGGCGGACCTCCGGGTAGCAGAAATCTGACCATGCCTCTCCCCAGCTCTAACCCTTCTGTTTATCTCCCCACTCTGCTCTCCACACTTGCTCCTGCTAACCTCTCCAGACTCACTTATCTTAACTCTTCTAAACAACAGCATCTGTGATGGGCCACGCACTGTCCCGGAACACACCTGAGCCCCAATGGACTTGCCACCCCCTACCCAAGCCTGCTCCAACAGGCCAGGCCCGTGGGCACCTCCTTGCCTTTTTCTGTGCCCTGCCCCTCTCAGGCCTTGTACCCCCATGTCAAGCCCCGCACCCCAAGCCCATGGGAGCCTGCTCTGCATCCCAAAGCCCTAAGGTTCCCCATCTGAGCACTGATCATCACATGCCATGGCGACTGGTCAGGTCCCCAGGCAGGTGGACAAAGCCTGGCGACTTGACCAGTCTGTCCAGTGCTGACGCAGAGCTGGTGTTCAGTGAGGATCTGAACAGAGACCACAAGCCAGGAGGGGCTTTCTGCTCCACCAGAGTGTGACTCCCTCGGCCTGACCCCCACCACTTTGGGCAGCAGCCGCCATGAGCATGCCCTGGGGTACTCTCAGTCAGGCAGCACAGGCTGCTGAGACCCAGCAAGGTGGGAGAGGGAGTGGCCTGCGAGGAAACAGTGGGCTGGCCTCGCAGTGGGTGGGCACGCCCCCCAGGGTCCAGCCCCGGGGACAGCCACGCCGGGCCACGCCAAGGGTCCTCCACCAGAGACTGGCTGCTATTCTGAACCTTCCCTGCAGAGTAACCCTACACACTACAAAAACAGCACACGGAAGCAGAGCGCAGACACGCTGTGGCAGCAGTAGCAAAGGACTGCCGGGCAGGGGCGGGAGCTCCTGGAGAGGTGATTTCCCAGGCCCTGAACCACTTAATGAGCTGGGGACTCATTAGTGCTGGCTCCTGTGACTGCTCCTGCCTGCCCCGACCCCACCCAGAAGCCCACTCAGAGACAACCCTGGGTTCCAGGGACACTCAGGGAGCCCTAAGCCGTGGCCTCCTATGGAGGGAGCACATACTACATACCAGGAGCCTTGAAAAGGTGACCTCAGTCAACCTTTCCAGGTAGGAGTGATCACCCTCATTGCGCAACAGGAAAACAGGCCCTGAGAGAGAGAGCAACCTGCTGGAAGTTCCCCAGGGGACAGAGTCTAGACAGGGCTCCAGGTCTCCCATACCATAACGACAAGCGGAAGAGCACTGCAGAGCTGCATGCAGCACCCTGCCATGGTCCCGCTCCACAGGCTCTAGGGGGCGGGGCAATGATACGACAGACTCATCCTCAGCCACTCAGGCCCTTGTCCCCTCCCACCACCTACCCCTCCAGCCATCAGGCATCCGGCTCTCAGATGCTAAGATTGCAAGTAACTGAGCCATAACCAGGACCCCACTCATGCCTGGTCATCTGGTCCTGCATCTTTGCCTGTCCCACATGCTCTGGGAACAAAGAGAGGGCTGTTTTCATTGTGATCTCCCATGAGCTCCATAAAGGAGCCCAGGCCCATTCCTGCCCCCAATCTCATCTCATTATGCAATACGTCCATCCGCAAATGCCCACTCACCCTTCGGGGACCCCCTCTTCCAGGAAGACTTCCAAGATGCTTAGGCTACTGCCTCTGTGCCAGCGCACTCCCAACACAGCAGCCACAGTAGTAACCCACACTGCAGGTTTCAAAGGCAGGCCTGTGTTCTTCCCACCTACCACCTGACACACACAGCAGATCAGCAGAAACCTCTTCCTGCTCAGGGCCACCTCTGGCCCCACAAGACTCTCCCCTGAGAGGTCACAAAGCCCCACGCTGGGGGAGTTGCCCCAGCCTCACAAGCCCAGGTCTCCATCAGAGCTGATTCAGCATTGACGCTGGGGCATCTGGGCTAACTCTCGCAGCTGCTTCTCCACCCCCCCTTCCCTCTGCTCCCCTCAGAGGCCAGGGCCCCCATCCATTTGTCTCGTTAAGAGGCCTATAGAAACACATTTGTCCACTCCGCGCTTCACTGCTTCAGTCGTCAATTCTCTGGGGTGCCTGCCCTACCTTTTGTGGCAGCTCTGTCGGCCTTTGCTGCTCGCGCCTGGCTAGGAGTCTTCCAAGCCCGGTTTAACCCTGGCCGCCGCGGGGGGCAGGTCCAAACGGGTGTGCAGTGTAAGGCAGGCCTGGAAGACAGGCCCTGCCTCCCAGGCCAAATCACCACAGCCCCCAGCCCAGGCCCCTGTCCCACATCTCTCTGCTTGGAAGCAGGGCCTCACTCAAGTATTTCAGAGTTTCTGGCTGGTTCCTACATTCAAGACCCTGACCTTCGGGCTCTGATCCTTAAGGGACCGGCATGGTCTTTGGGCTCTGCTCTAAAAACTGTTCTGCTCTGCCCCAGTTCCTACTGGGGCACCAGGCCTGACTCCACCCCTGAACTCACCTGCTACACTCCAGGACCTGGGACAATGGCCTGACCCCCCAGAACTCACGGTCCAATGGCACAGGCAGACCCAAAGCAGACGGTCATAGTCATGCAATCTGACGGGAGCGCAGAGGAGTGGCACTTGACCCAAGCTCCTGGAGGAAGTGATGGCTCCAGATGAACAGGAACTGGTCAGGTGAAGGGGATGGGGAAGAATGTTCCAAGGGAACAGAGGCTGGGGGAGAATGTGAATGACTGAGAGAAGTCAGTGTGGCGGGGGTGTGGGGTGGGGGTCAGCAGGCAGGATGAGGCTGGCAGGAGGCTGGCAGACACCTGACCATGCAGGGTCTACAAAAGGGCTGAGACCCCTAGGCTTAATCCTGAAGGCAAAAGGGAGGAGAGTGAGGGGTTTTACACTGAAGGGTGACATGATCAGGCTTTCGTTTTGTGACACGACTTTTACTCTGGAATGAAGAATGGATTATGAGAAAAGAGACTGCAGGCAAGGGAGCTATCAGGAGGCTGTTGCATACAAAAGCTCGAACCAGAGCTGAGGGTGGCTTGGGTGAAGGGAGCAGAGAGAGAAGTGGATGCATTCCAAAGATATTTAGAAGGCAGGAACAACAGAACTTGGTGATGGATTACATGAGGGGTATGAGAGGGAGGAGGCTGGGAGGAGGCCCAGGTTTCTGACTTGGGTGGCTGGGTGGGTGGTAATGCCATTCGCCAAGAGAGAAAACAGGAAGACGAGCAGGTTTGGTGGGGGGTGAGGGTGAGGGGTACAGGTTGGGGCATGCTGGGTCTGAAGCAGGAGGAAAAGGCAGTTATTTTCCCAGGATGTGTTGACTCTGAAAGCCCAGCTGGGCCGTCCTCCCTCTGCCTTCGAGCTCCCTGTCTAAAGGCCCTGAGAGTGGCCAGGGTGGGGGAGCAGGATGGTACTATGATGTCCAAGGGCAAATGACCACACCTGACTCTCGACAAGCCTTCGCCTCGGTTGTGGGAGTCACACCTGATGACTTCTACCGCAACCTGTCCCTACAGGCTCAAGCGCTCACTAACCAGGCTTGGAGATCACCCCCACCCTCTAACCCCACCCTACTCCAGTTTGTCCAGCCCTCTCACTGCCAGCGCCTCAAAGCTCCCATTACCCCTCACGCTGAATACCCTCTCCTCCCTCTTGCCCTTCTAGCCCCACCAGGGCCTAGCCAGGGAGGACAAAGGGCAGGAGCTCCAGTCCAACCCCTCTCCAGATCTGGTCCTGAATAATTAATGAGCCTTTGGAGAAAGAGCCTGGGTGGGGCAAGGAGAGAGATCTTTGCCTAGAGACTTGGAGAGGGGGACCGGGCAAAACCCTATGGCCTGCTGACCCCCAGGGTGACCTTTGGGTTGGCCCTTGGCCACCTCTAGGCTCCGTACAGACTGGGAACATCCCCTTTCCCCCAGGGACCTTGGCTGCGACCTCGCCCCTCCCCCTCCGCGTGCAGATTGGCTAAATCAGCCCTGTGCCCCGCCTCCTACCAGTAACCAAGCAGTGGTAACCATGGTGACAGGGCGGGCTGCGGCCAGTCTCACAGTGCCAGGCAGGGGGAAGGGCGGCAGGAAAGGGACCAAAGTTCGGAGTTGGAGCTGGGCAGGGGACAATTCCGCCTCCCCCAACAAACACACAGAGGGGTGCTGGAGACCAGCTTCCTCCTGGTCAAATGCAATCCCCTCCCAGACTCCCGGGGCTGATGGGCTGGGAGCGGGATGCCCCTTTGCCTTGAAGATCCAGGGGAGAGGGGAAGGAGGGGCTGTGTCTTCACACCTGGATCCCCAGGGTCTCTCTAGCCCAGGGGAAAACCTATAAGGGCTCTGCCTTCCGAACCCTCCCTGGATCTGTGGACACAGGTGGCATCCCATTCCCGGGTCCATACACACTCCTTATGCGTTACCTGCCCCCCCTTCCCATGCCAATCCCTGACATGGCTCACGCTGTGCCTTCTGCACAGATCTGCAGTGGTGCACACAGCACACGCCTGAGCACATCACCCAATGACCACATGAATCCCAGACATGTCTCACCCCTAGCTAATAAAACAGGGTCATGCTTAGACATGCCCAACCCTGCAGTATCTTCAGGGACATGTGGGTATTCCACAAAATGCGCCCAGGAAGCATGGGGCTGGGGTACTACTTGGATAGGGGCTCTCCATGTTGGCGGGGGAGTCCTCTCTAGGACAGAAGAAGGTCCGGAGAAGTGTCTATCCATCCTTTCTTTTCTAGTAGTTGGTCCTGTCCCCCATCCCAGTGTCCAGCTAGGAAGGACACCACCTTTTGACCTGGGAGATCCCACACCCTGAGGGGTCAGACTTACTGTCACCATGGGCACCTGCCACCAAACCAAGCATCACAAGTGCAGGCACAAGGGGCACCATCATCCTCCCTGGGGCTGGTTCAGGGGCCATCCAGGAGTCCAGCACCATGGCCAGCCACAGCCCAGGACACTCTACCTGCGATGGAGAGAAGGGAAAGCTAGTTAGCTGGTGTCCTCCAGTGTCTCTATTGCCCACCCATGCCACCTCCTGGCCTTACTCATTGCCCAGACCCCTGCACATCCTCAATGACCATCCAGAGCCCAGTTCAACAGACTCCCTCCTTGGACTATACAATGATCACTCATACCTTCTGACCCCTGTGACCACCCAGGCTCCTCACTGATCGCCCAGTGCGCCCCCAGATAGCCTGATAATCATAATATACAGAGAGGCCTTCAGGTCATTCCCCAAACCTGAATAGGGGGCGGGGACTACCGAAACCAGACGGTGTAGAGGGATTCTCCATCCCAGATCCTGAGTTTCCTACTCACCTCCATAAGGGGGCAGGGGCAGGGGAATGGGGTCAGAGATACTGAGGGACCAAACAAAACAAGACAGAGGCAGGGATCAGAGAGAGGTTAGCAGACCCATACAGGCTAGGGGCTCCAGGGCCCCTGGGGCACCCTGTTCTCCCTCCTCTCCCAGCAGGGAGGAGACAGGCAGGAGGCCAGACCCCACAGGCTGAGTGCAGACCCGAGCACAAACTTGAGAGTGGCGGACAGGATCCAGGTATCAGAGGCTTGAAGTTAAAGCCACAACCTGTCCAGGCTCGCCAGGACTCACTCCTAACGAGCTGCAGCTGCCCACCTGGCCACCCTCATCCTACCCGATTCCCATGGCACTTTCCCACTCCAAAGGGAAACTATGGGGAGGCCCTAGTAGCCAGGAATGGGGGTGTGGAATCCTAGATTTAACCCCACGCCTCCTTGCCCTTGTCCCAGCAGCGGCATGGGCAAACTTCACAGGGCCACATGCTCAAAAGCGCCACCACGGTGAGACAGGAGCCTGAGCATGGGGAAGACCTCCTTTGGGACTGACGGAATGCCTCCAGGCCTTTGCTCACAGGGCCTCGCTCCTGTGTTCCCTCCCGACTCTGCCAGGCACCTGAGTGAAGCTTTCAGCGTGGTCAAGCCGTGCAGTACAGATACACTGCTTTCACGCCCCGGTCCTGATGGGGAGCTCCGGAGGGACTGCCTCCCATGTTCCCCACACAGGGAGCTGTAGGGGATTCACACCAGTGCCCACCAGCTTTGCTCATACCTTCCTCTGGGCAGGAGCTGGCACGTAAGTCCCTCACTGATGTTCTAAAAATGCCACAGGACACAGAGAGGGAGCGAGTGATAGTGAACACACCTCAGGGACCTGCAGTGGTACCCACTGAGTCCACTGCAGAGTCGCGATCAGAGCCGGGTGCTGGCTGACCCACAATGATAAGAACATTTGTGAGGAGGTGACAGGACTGGTGATCACGCGGGGCAGGGCTCAAAGATGGTTCTGCTCTTTCCTGGAATGTGAACCCTACTCTCAAGTGAGACAGTCAAAGGTCATGAGATCAGAAGTCGCCAGGTGAACAAAGGTGCTGGGACAAAGCAGGGAGGGCTGTGAAGTGGAAAGGGGCCGAACACAAAGGGAAAAGGGTGGGGGACGTCCCTTGTCCCAGGTCTTGCCAAAAGCCTGAGACGGGAGCTGAGCAGCAAAAGCAAAGTAGAGGGGGTGTGGCGGGCATCCAGCCCCATCTGCATCACACTTGGGGCTCTGCTCAGTGATCACAGAGCTCAGTGGCTGAGGCCTCGAGAAAGGGAGCCCCCGCAACGATGCCCGGCAGAGCCAATTTGGGATGGAGGCCACACATCACAAAGCCCCTTCTGGGCTTGGTCATCATGGCGCCGTGGTGCAGCAGTGCAGCCAGCAGCAGTGCAGCCAGCAGCAGAGCTCAACATCCCAGCAGACATCGGATGGCGAAATACCTGGCCAGGCTGTCATGAATGTATGGTCCCCTGACACAACCATCCTGTAGCCCCTGGTGCAGATATCAGGGTTCACAGCTCGGTGTGGCGTGTTGCACCAAAGGATGGGGGCACAGGGACCTAGTACAGACACCATGGGGGCAGCACTACAATAAGCACAGAGGTTTAACCTTGGGTATAAGAGCCAGTGTGAACCCCTTTAGAGCAAGTATAGCAGGGGCTTAACCCTCAGGAACACACATCATGGGGGCCTATCTCCCTGGTATGGGCCTAAAGGGGATGAAGCTACACAGAACAAACACTATAGAGGCACAACTGCACAGCACAGTCACCCTGGAATGTAACTCACCAACACCATCACCACAGAGGCTTAGTTCCCTACAGGGGCCGTGGGACACACAGCAATGTAACACCCAAGCGCAGACATTGCAGAGATGCAGCTATCTGACCCAGACATCACCAAGAGTGTGACGGAGGGCCCAGACGTTATAGAGGTACAACTTATAGACATTATAGAGGTATAACTCCTCAGTACTTTATAACAGAGGTATAACCACCTGTTACAGACATCATGGAGGTGTCAGTCCTGGTACCAATATGAAAGGGTTATACGTCCCCAATACAGCCATCATGGGGGTGTAACTCCAGAGCCAGTATCATGTGGGACAATCTTGGATGAGATTCTGATCATGGGTGTCAGAGAAACTGGGCCTCTGGTAACTCCACCCTGATGTGACAATCACAAGTGGCTCTTACTTGGGGACTCCAGGGACTCCCTGTATATCTGGCCCTGGGGTGTTCATGACACTGTGCAGATCCAGAAAGCAGAACAGACAAAGGTGGAGAAGTTGAAAAGGTATTTCCTCCCCCAGAGAACTCTCCCAGTGGCCCATGGACATAGGGACATGGCTGCCCAGAAGACAGGGGAAACATGGGGACACACAAACACAGACGCATTCCCGGGAAATTACTTAGGCAACCACATAGCTGTCCGAGCCAGGGCCTCTCCCTCATCAGCTGCTGGCATGAGCAAGTTGCCCTCTCGCCTTAGACTCTGGGCACAGCGCCTGTCCCCTAACAGGCAGTGCAGGCCGCTCCCAGCTCTGAGGCCCCCTCACTGAGAGTCCCAGGTCCCCAGGGCTGTCCCCACTCCAGAGTGCACAGGGGTGCCTGTGAGGAAAAGGTGGGAGAGGAGCAGAAAGGTGGGACAATGCCAGCCTTGCTGGGCTGCACAGAACCTACGGAATCCGTTGCAACAGTGTTAGGAGCAGAGCGTCCACTTCCGCCAGCACGGACGGGTGAGTCTGGGCTCTTAACGCCCGAGATGAAAACAAGGCCTGAACACTCGCACACTCAGGCGCGCCTCTGAATCGCACTGTGGACCATCGGTTCTACCAAACTGACATACTTGGGCAGGGAAACAACTCTACTGCATGATAGAATATAATTAAATGTAATTTTTCTGCATTCAGAATGGTTTTAATATATCCTTTTTCTTTGCTACGTCAGTGTAAAGCTGCCAACTACCCTTTTTTGGATAGAACTGTCCTTTATTCTCAAATTTTGTCCTTGGTGCTAAAATGTCCTTTCTCGTATGAAATGATGGTGATAGCAGATAGCAGTTACTTTTTTTTTTTTTTTAATGATGTCCTTACTTGGCAAAATAAAAAATTGCTAACCCCGTGTCTGGTCCCCAAGTACTTTTGGAAACGGTACTGGTCTGTGAAATCAAAGACCCTGGGAGGCACTGCTCTGAGGGAAAAAGGACGAGGAGCAGCACCACACCAAGCCAGAGGATTCAAAAACAATCGTCATGGAAATGCATGTTTCACAGAGGTCATGTCACCTCCCTGCAGCCCAGCCTAACCACCCTTGTCAGCCCGAGAGTCCCACCCCCAAGAGACCATGTGATGCCAGAGATGGGGGGGTTTCCCTGGCTGGAGAACAGCTGGGATCATTCCGACCTCCTCATGAATATGCAAACACAGATTGATTTGTTTCCCTTGGGCACGTGTTATTATTCGCAAATATTAATTAATCTCCAAATACCACCTGTTCCTCCAGCTTCCTCCCCGCCTCCTCCCCAGGCCAGGACCCTGTCCCCAGGAGGCTGGGGCCCCAAAATGGACGTCAGCAGGAGGAAGGGTGTCCGGGACCCCACAGAGCGCTGGCCAAGGGGAAAGGCTGGTGTTTGAGCAAGAGGAGCCCGAGGGCAGGGAGAGCTGGAAGCTGTTCATCTTCTAATCAGTGGGCAGCTAACCGAGCCCTTTTGTCACGTCTTGGACAGTTCACCGCGTGGCACTGCAGCAGCGGCCACGGAGGCGGAAACAGGCTTGTTACACTTGGGAAAGGAAAACCAACATGTTTCCAACTCTCACCAAACCAACCGCCGGATTATGACGAGAATAAATCATGGGCTCAGCCCGGACCCCGGCTCTGGGGAAGGAGGCGGCCGACGGCAGGCTGCCTTCCTCTCCCAGCCAGTTGACCGGTCTGTGAGCGCAGCCAGCAACAGCCTGCCTGCCCTCCCACAGCTGGGCCCCTACCCGTTCTCAGGCCTCAGCTTCTGAGTCTCCCCTGAGAGTGAAGCGGGGTTAGGAAGAGGGTCCCAGAGTTTCCAGGAGGCAGGAGGGGGCACAAGGTCCAGTGTAGGCTTAGCTCTGGGGGCAGAGCAAGGGGACCAGCAGAGGACCCTCCCTACAGCTATCACTCCAAGCCACCCGCCCTCAGCCCCCTTCCTCGGGAGAGCGCAGCCTCCCTTGGAGAATGCTCACCGATGTGGCTGCCTCCAGGCCTCTGCACTTGCTGCTCTCTCTGCTGGGAAGAATGCCCTTCTCCTGCGCCCAGCCACCTGCTCACCCTTCAGAACTCTGCTCAAGTGGCCCATCGCTGAAAACCTTCCCTGGCTGGTCCTCCCGTGTTTTCCAGATTTGTACAGATTAGTAAAGGCAGCAAGACGTGATATAGCCCAGTGGTTATCAATCCAGGGTGATTCCGTCCCCCATAGGACATTACACAATGTCTGGAGACATTTGTTAGCACTGAGGACAGGGATGGGGGGCAGGTGCTACTGGCATCTAGTGGGAAGAAACAAGGGATGCTGCTAGACGTCCTAGAGACATCCTATTAGAGGCCAGCCCCCCCCAACAAAGGATCGTCTGGTCAGAGTCAACAACACTGAGGTTGAGTAAACCTGATGTAGACAGCAAAATCTTTTGCTGACATGGCCAAGGGGACTGCCCTGTCCCCTGTCCCAGAACCCAGTCCCCTATGAGCACCCTGGGGCCCATACCCAAGGAGGCTTCAGCCCGACTTAACTCTTGTATTAGCTGTCCTTGGGCCTCGGGATCTCAGAGCATCGTCCACCACCGCCTGCCCCACCCTGCCCCCGCCACCACGTCAGCCTTGCCTCCAGAAGTTGAGCTTTACAGCGCACCCCACCCCTTCACACACGGTGGCCTCCCCAGAATCCAGGGGGCTGCACCTTCAGGCACCTACTCTGGTAAGACTGGGTTCCCAGGCAGGTTAGACCCATCATCTCAGAACAGAAAGGTAAAGGGATGCAAGGTATTCCCACACCCACCCTCCCCATCTGACCTTTCTAAGAGGTGACAAGTCCCTTCCTGCTGCAGCATCTAACTAACCTCAATGTCCACCTCACCACACATAGGACCTGGCCCCCAGCAGACACCCAATACATGTTTCTCCCCCCCCCACCCTTTTGTTCCATGCCCTATGCGTTCAGCCGTCCTTGCAGAACTGCTCAGTGAGCCCTGCCGGGCCCTGAGCCAGGAGGCAGGGTGATGAACAAGACAGCCTTGGGCTCTGCCTTCAAGGAGTCACACAGGATGGCCCGACAGGAACTCATCCTCCTCAATCCTGCCCCACCTCCAGGCCCCCACGTCAGTGAAAGCACTACTGTGCCAGCCAGCCAGCCAGGTCTCCTCGAATTCTCTCTTTTCCTCATGCCACACACCCAGCTGGTCACTAAGGGTTTTTTTGTTTTGTTTTGTTTTTTTAATTTTAAAAATATGTTTATCGATGAGAGAGGGAGAGAGAGAGACGGACAGACAGACAGACAGACATGAATTGGCTGCCTCCCATACGTGCCTGACTGCGGATCAAACCCTCAATCTAGGTATGTGCCTTGACCGGGAATCAAACCCCCAACTTTTTGGTGTACGGGATGACACTGCAACCAATTAAGCAACACTAGCCAAGGTAGGTCAGTAAGTTTGAATTTGCCCTACACCCACTGCAACCGCCACGTTAGTAAAACCTCGCCACTGCTCACCTCTTAACTGGGTTTCATGCCTTGGGTCACTCCTTTCCAATCCATCCTGCACATAAACCAATGCCCCCTTTTAGCTCACAAAAATGCAAATCTGATCATGTCCCTCAAGCAAGCCTTGTTTGCAGCTTTATTCCACCGTGGACACAGAGACGATGTTTCGTAAGTAGATAAAAGGATAGGGAAATGGCTGGATGAATGTGTGGATGTCGCTCCTCTACTTAAGAACCTCCAATGCCTCCACGTCGCCCTCAGGGAAAAGCCCATAGTCTTTGGCCAAACACCCAAGGACCATCATGCCAACTCCAATTTCATTCCTTGCAACTCCAACACATCCACTTGTGCTTGTAGCAGAAGGAAAAGAGACATGGACCTCAAGGAGACAAGGGTGTGCCCTGGGTCCTGTGGGTACCTTGCTCCTCCTACCACAACCAACAGCTGGGAAGAACAGGCTTTCCTATAGAAACACGGTGAATGGAACGGCAGACAGATCCCAGGATGTCACCGGGAAGCCTATTTCACACCTACAGCAGCTGACAAGCTGTGTACCAGTCCCCACCCACCCCCTTTGCCCATTCCGGTCAGAAACCCGGGCAACATCCCTGACACCTCCCTCCCTCATGCCCCACATTCGATCCTCTACCATGTCTTGCCTGTTCCACCTCCCTAAATAGCACTTGAATCCCTTCTCTCCACCTCCATCACCACCTCCCTGCTCCAGGCCTCCGTCATCTCTCAGCCACGTGCACTCTGGCCCATGCCACACCGTTAGTGATAACCCTGCTATGGCTCTCCCCCAGCCTGTGTCAAAACCCAAGCCACTCGGTCTGGTCCAAAGGGCCCCTCTGCGTTCCTGCCCCTGCACCCTTGGGGCATACTCACCAGATCTTCACTTGCTCACACCAGTCACTCTTGGACAACCAGCGCTGAGGGCAGGGCACCGGGGCCTCCGCTCCTTCCTGGAGAGAGAGGAAAGAATAAGAACATCAAGCATTCCGTCACAGCGGAGTATGTACTGACACGGAAAGACTTTCAAACTGTGCTGTTTAGGCAAGGGGAAAAAAAGCAGGTTATGGGGCTGTTTGTGAAGGATGATCCCCATTTAGTGAAAATGCCCTTCTCTTCACTCGCTCGCTCGTTTGCTCATTCGATACTCCTGAGCACCTACTATGTGCCAGGCTTTCTTCCAGCGACCCAGCATATAGCTGTGAACATCCTAGACCAAGTCCCTGGCCTCAGCAGTAAAACTGTGTCCAAACTCAACATAACCCTCCAGCCAGTGGGGCAGCCGGCACTGCCCACGTCTGCAGACCCCTGCCCATGCTCCCCTCCCTCCCACCAGCCAACCACAAGAACGTCCTCTTCTGACCCTCACAGGTGCTACACTTCTTCCCGTCTTCCAGCCTATGCCTCTGCCTGGAACATACTGGCCAGGCGTTTCTAGCCAATTAGCCCTCAGATCTCAGGGTCGATGGTACCTTCTCACATGATGACCTAGACTACATGCTGGACCCTGCCTTGGAGCAGTGTCCAGAAATGTGACAATTTATTTATTTACCCACTTGCCGAGTGGTCACTGGGTCACACGCACAAGCTAGGTGTGTGTCTGGCTCAGCTCCACATCCCTAGCACCCAGCAGGGAGCTGGCACATAGTAGGTGCTCCGTCAAGTTCTGCTGAATGAGTGGACAAATGCATGAATGAGTTCACAGAAAACAAACCAGCCTGGAAGCCCCACACCAGCGTATATGCAGCCTTCAAAGAAGCTTCAGAAGCAATATTTATTTCTGACTTTCTGCTTCTCTATAATTTTTAAAATGAAGGTGTGCCCTGGAAGGCTTCTTCGCGGGCACACCTACAGCAACAGAGCTGGCCCCTCCCCTCTAGAGCCACTACCGAGCCCCCACCAGTGCGGGCACCGTCCTGGGTTGGGGGCAGACACGCCCACTCCACCTCATCACCACCTCACCACAGCTCAGTGACTTGGCACTGCTGGTGCCCACGAGACACAGGCCACACCTCGCAGCGGGCCTCCCCTCAGCCTCCCGCCCCCGTATGCCCATCGACTCCGCCCCACACGGCAATGCCGTCTTAGCTCTTCCCAAATCGGACACACAGACAGGAGTTCAGGGAATGCCCTCATGGGCCCAGGCGAACCTCCTGTACCTGGGAATCACTTGAGGCTGACACCTTTGCCAACTTGGGGGATGTCCCCGCTGACCGAAGACTCACCAGCCCAGTACCATCCACGCTGACCCTGTGGCTCTCAGCCTCTCCTGTCTCCATCCTGGTTCTTGGGAACTCTCCACGCTCCCGAGACCAACAGCCCTGAGACTCACTCAGGGTGGCTTCCCTGCCCCAGACCATTGAGTTTCTCCACAAAGGTCCCTGTGGCCGCTGCTCCCGGCACACAGGCGGCCAGGCAGGTCTGGCCAGACAAACCAGCTTCCGTGTCCCAAACTCAAAGGCCCATTTGTCTGGGGATGCCGCGGGGCCTCATAGTGCCAGATGTGAGGCTGTTGGCTCTACCGTTGCTCAGGGACCCTGAGGCAGAGAGGCAGAGGCCCAGGCAGAGAACGGGGCGGGGGGGGGGTACCCCAGGCCAGCAGGCAATACTGCTGTGCCCGTGACCACACCAGGAGCCCTGGGCCTGGTGTTTGGAGGCTGGACTGAGTAGGAGCCACGCCTGGAAAGAGGTATGTACCCCAAAGGCCTAGAGAACAGACAGGACACGCACTTGGAAAGACCCTAGCACACACAGAAGTACAACAGGCAGGATTCTAGAACGGCACCTGAAACCACACCAGTCCGGGATCAAACTGGCCCCCAAACCACCTAGCAGACACTCAGAATCACCCCTCAGCTTCACCAGAACCATGCTAGACTCACCCTGGGATGAGTGCAGAACAATCATCACTGCTGGATACACCCTGAAGGCCAACTAGAGAGCCACTCAGAAAGAACTTGACTGGTACCAGAAACAGGTTAGAAATCTCTGCCTGGCACCCAGGAAGGCCGCGGAAGGGATGAGGTTGGACGCCAGGACCCAAATCAGGTAAGACAGCCTTGGCGCCAACCCAGGGCTGGCCCCCAGCAAGGCTCTCCGTCCTCTGCCAAGCCTGGAAGCGGGCCTGGCAGCGGGACCGGAACGAGCTGAAGCCTAGAGAAGCACAGCCGCCCCTCTGGGGCAGCCCGCGGCAGCCCCCATGGCTGCACCAGGAATAGTCCCCAGACGCAGCGACTGCCTGCCGGGGAGTGGAAACCACTGTTCTCAGATCTGGAGGTTGGGGACACACAAAATCCTGGTGCGTCTGAACCTCAGAGGCAGATGCAGGAATAAAGAACCTCACTAGGTGTCCAGGGTCCAGGTGCGGCGGGGGAAATGGGCAACTGAGCGTGCTGAGGCCGCCTCATCTGAGAATCCCCTCCACCCATTCCGAACACCGGGTCTCTTCCCCAGGGCTCCTTCCTGTAGTCTTCTCGTGCCAGCCCACCTGAAGGTCAAAAATACCTGAGCGACACACACAATTCCATGAACACGACAGGGGATGAGGGCTGTGCACCGCCTTTGCTGAGCCCCACCAACTTGCTGGTCTAAGCTCAGAATTGCAACTCCTTTAGCTGAGCAGGTGCCTCTCACCTTCACACAGTAGATTTTAAAGCTCCCCCTCATTCTGACGGGGGTGGGCTTGTGCCACCCACACTGATGACGATTACAACGACTGCTAGCACCGAGACCACGCTTACGAGACACCAGGCCCTGTGCTAAGCACTTTCAGCATATTAACTTTAATGCTCCTAAGAACACCATAAGGCACAGGGTTTTATCATACACATTTGACACATGAGAAAACCGATTCAGAAACGTTAAGCAACTCGCTCAAAGTCACAGGACTATTAAGTGGAGTTGAACCCCGGCAGTTAGAAACCACAGCTTGTGCTCTTAACCACTGAGGCTGTCTTCTCTTGATGAGCACAGCTTTACATTCATTAGGTGTCTGTCCTTCCTCTGGCCCGGGCTTCTCTCTCAAAGCCCAGATGCTCACACCCAGCCCCGTCCTATATGTCCCCGCCACCCCTGCCCCAACCTCCAATGCTGCATCTCAAAAGCAATGTGTCCAACCACGGGCTCATTATCTGCCCCCCAAATTTACCTCTCCTCCCAAGTCCCTGGTTCTGTGAAGGCCCCACTACATCACTTCTAGGAACCATCACTTCTGGGCCCCTTCCTCTTCCTCACCCCACATCGGACAAATCATCCTGTCCCAGTAAACGTGCCTTCTAAATGGTTCCACGCTGCTGCCCTATCCAAAACATCGTCATCACTCACCTGACTTTACCTGAACAAACCCTCCTCCTCGCTGAGCATCTTGGCTCCATCCACTTCCCACAGCCACAGAATCTTCCAGAAACAAATCTGATAACATACTCCACACATCCCACCCCCAAGCTTTAAGCTTGTGGGGTCATCCTTCTGTGTTCTCAGAGTAAAGTCCTGGCTACTTCAGAAGGCATTCAAAGCACTCAGTGACCTGCTGTATCTCTGAACACTCCACAAGCGACAAGACCTCTGAGCCTTTACTCATTACTATTTTTTTCTCTTTTTCCTATCTGGAGTATCCTTTCTTCAACTGAAAAACTCCTATTCACCTCTCAAAACCCAACTCAGATAGCCCCTTCCAGGTCTCCTCTGGGGCTTAGCTCACTCTGATCTCTGGATTCTCCTCTGCATTATCATGTTGAAGCCCCCCAGCTTCTAACCCCAGCAGCTACTGAGGGGCGGTGGGTTGCCTCTTGTGCACAGCTGTTAGTCCCACAGGAAGCCAGGCCGCCTGGCTGAAAGTGCCCAGCCCAGAGCTTGGCACACGGTCGGCAATCAATAAGAGGTTACTGAATTGCTCTGCATTCCCATGATGCAATCTGTTCCCCCAGGGACCATGAGCTTCTCAAGGGCAAGGCCCTGGCTGCGAGCTTCGTCCGAGTACACAGCAGTGTCGGTTACACGCGAAGAGGATACCCCTGCTCCTGATGCACTACCACACAGTTCCCTTGGATTCACACCACAGCCTCGGTCCCTGACCAGGACTGGACCAGCTGCCCCGTCCTACAGGGGGTAAAACTGAGCCTCGGGGAGGAAGGGAGCTCCTTAAGTTCTCAAGCTGGAAAGTGGAAGAGCTATACTGTGCGTCACAGCCTCTGTGGAGGAGGTCTGGGTCCCACCTGCGTCTGCCTGAGGGCCCTCAACAAGGGACTCACAGTTAGGAGGATAGGAGTGGGGAGCACAGATTGACAGGGACAACAACACTTTGTTGCTACCAGCAGTTTCCAAGAAAAGTTTTAGCCAGTCTTACTGTATTCCCCCTGCCCAAGCTTCATCACCAGCACTCAAATCCGGCCTCCCCTCTCAAAAGTCCCAACATCTATCCTGTCAGGGGGGCACAAAGCTGAACAGAGAGGAGGTCAGGAGCTGGGGGGGAGGGTGGTAAAAAACATGGGGGAAGAAAGGAATTATATTACAATTATATTACAACTTCCTTGTTAAAGGAAAGAAAAGAGGAAGGACAGGGGAAAAGAAAACACAACTACAGAGACATTTCAAATCAAAAGGGGGACACTGAGCAAGCAAAAATATGCAAGTGTGCGTGGAGGATGCACAAAACTGTCAGTGTGCACACACCCCTTCCTGGATGTGCACAGTGTTGCTGGGGGAGCACCAGCACGAAGTGGTGCATGGCATGCAAGCACAGCAGATTTCCCATCTCTGGCGGCCATGCAGCCCAAGTGTGCAACTGCCAGGGCAGGAAGGCCAGGATGTACCCTGCGGGGGTGGGGGCAGTGAGCTCAGTGTGGGAATGAGGGGGCTGTGAGTGTGTGGCCTGTGCCTGGGGCTGCGGATGAGGGGGGCTGTGCTTGGGGAGTTACACCTGCTCCTTCTTGAAGCCCTAGGCTCATTCATATAATCAGTGAGAAACCGGGATTTTCTTGCTCCCTGAAGCAAGAGTTAATAAGGAGCCAAGCACAGAATTTCCCGAGATTTCCTGTCAGAACCCTCCTCTGGATCACATCAGATCCCTGCTGCCTCCCCAAGGATCCCTCCGCAGATCCTTTCCCTTCTCAGGGGGTTCCTCACCAACAAAGGCCCCACCGGAAGCGCCACCTGGGCTCCTTTTCCAGGACTCTCACCCCAATGCACTTCCTGGATTCTCCGGCCAGATCCCACACCAGGTCACTCCGGATCCCCGCCCTTGTCTGTTCAGGAGCCAAAGTAGAGCCTTTATCACCAACAGTCAGCAGTCCAGCTTCCCAGGCTCTGCTTCGCTGCCCCCAGGGGAGCCCGGAGGATTCCCCTCATACTGGCAGCCTCCCCTCCGTCTGAGAGCTCACACAGGGGCAGGGCTGCCACCCCCAACCTGTTCCAACTCTGGGGTGGGGGGGAGGATGTTGAAATAGGGAGAAAGGCCAGCCCCTCCCCCACCCTGGGGTGGAAAAACCTGAGGGGCAGCATTCCAGAGAAATGGGGAGGGGGCCTAGCAGAGGGGCGTGGAGACTCGGGTCAGTGGGAGACAGAGACACCCAGAGACCAGTGAGAGACACGACAGAGAGCCCCGGGAAGGGAGACTCAGAGATGTGGGCGGGCACCACAGAGAGACCCGAAGAGAGAACAGAGAGACCTAGGGAGAGAAAGCAGAGAGATCCTGAGATTGCGGAGGGGTGGGGGGTGGGGGGGTCGTGAGTTTGGAAGGCAGTGACACAAGGAGACAGAGATACAGAGACGTTGAAGGGCAGAGATAGAGACCGAGACACAGAGGGAAAGAGAGAAAGAAGCTGAGGCAGAAACGTGGGCACCGCGATGAGGACCAGGGCACACCAGGACGGGACGGGACGCGGGGCAGTGACTGAGTGAACTTTCCGGAGCGGGTCCGAGTGGACACGTCCTCCCGGGACAGGTCGCTCCACGGCCGTCACGTCGCTGCACTGGGGTGGGGCCGGGTACAGAACGCCCAGGCCCCTCACCAGCCCGCGCTGGCGACTGAAGGGGGTGAGGGTTCCAAACTCGCGCCCGCTGCACCCCGGGACCGCACGTGCGCCGGGGCCGCGAGTGAGACTGGGGCGCGTCGGCTGCGGATCCCCTGCCGGCTGGGAGGGGGCGCCGGTGCGGCGGGGGCGGGGGCGCGGCCTGGACCCGCCCGGGGCTGGGGGGGGTGGTGGTGGTAGTAGCG
>PVJD01017058.1:0-18755 GCA_004026545.1 Mormoops blainvillei
CGCTCACCGGCAGGAGGGAGGCTGGATGATTCAGATTACGGAAGGAAATTGAAAAAGCGTTTTCCCCCCTGTGCTGATACATATCCTCTCTCCACCCAAACTCTGCCCTTCCGCCACCACTGGGTGGGGCCTGGTGCAGGTGCGGGTTGGAGCCGGAGCAGTCCCCCTGCCCCGCCCCCTTTCTGCTCAGCTGCTTTTCATACTGGGGTTTCCATGAGACCCATGGGGGGAAGACGATGCTCTGCTGACTTCTTAAGGCGGGTCCTGTACCAATGCAAATATGATCAGTCCCCCATCAGCCCCTTGCGCGTACTTAGCTTATGGGGTGGGTGGGGTAAGGGACCGGGGTGGGGGCGCGGGGACGAGGTGGAAGGGTTAGGGGCCCTGTGGGAAGCCGGCCAGGGCAGGAGCAGGCCTGGGAGCTTGGACAGGACACCGGTGGGGTGGGGATGGGGGAGTAACCCGGACCAGGAGGAACGTCTCAGGGGCACGGTCCCCCGCCTGCTGCGGCCCTGTCCAGGACAAGGTCGAGGGCAAGGCCTGCAGGCGAGGGAGCTCCCAGGGGCTGTGACCGCCTGATGTGGGAGCGGGAGTGTGGGGACAGCGGTAGGACCAGGGAAGACAAAGGTTAGAGACCTGGATGGGGGCGGGGGGACAGGGTTAGGGACGCGAGGCGGGACCAGAGCGGGGAGCAGGGCGGTGACCGGCAGGAGGTTACCGCCTGGCGCACCTGGACGCGTGCAGGTGCGGCCTTTGCGAGGGCGGGGGCTGGTCTCTGGGCCGACGCGGGGGCGGCCAGGCCCCTGGCGGCCACTCCCTGCGGGGCGCGCTGGACCGACGGCGGGCCTGGCGCCAGTCAGTCACAAGGATGGGGTCTGCGCTTCTGCGCGCCGTCCTGCTGCCGCTGCTGGTGTGGCCGGTGCCCGCGCGGGACCCCGCCGTGTTCTGCGGAGGTGAGTGCGCGTCCCCGCCGACCGCCCCCCCACGGGGCACAGCCCACCTCGGGGCCCCAAACGCAACCCCCTGGTGTCCGGCTCAGCCTCGGCAGCCCAGGCAGGCCCTGCGCTCAGAGCTTGCGGGAGCTGCTGCGAGTGGGTCGGAGCTGAGTTCCCTCCGCGCACCGGGTCTGGAGTCCGCAGCTGTACTGACCCTCTGAGCCCCGTTTTGGGGGCGCTGGCTGTGGGGGCCAGGCTGGCACATCTGCCCGTGGGCACTCTGGTGACACCTTGGCACTCCTAGTTGCTGGGTCCCTGCGTCCCCAAGCTTTCTGGCTGTGAATTTGCCCGTTGGACGATGGAAGCCACAGGTGGCTTTGGATCGCTTCGAGGACAAAGTATAGAAAGGACATTCTTTCCATCTCAATGGGGATTGATGCGACCGAGTAGTGGGGACAGGAACACGTAATGAGGAGGCCGCGCCATCGGCTCTGTGCTCAGAACTGACTCTAACTCTGGTATTTGCTTGGGCACCTTGGTGGCCCTTGGGTCTCTGGGGCAGAGACAGGCCGGTCCTGCTTGTCCAAGCTCCCCTGGCAGTTACAGGCCACTTCAGTGACTCTCCCTCCAGCCTGCCAGGCTCTGGGATAGGGGGAGGGCAGGGGCGTGGAGGAAGTCCTGCAGGTGCCGCTGTGTAGGGCCAGGGGGCTGGACACAGGGTGGGGGAGGGAAGGTGGAGCCCACAGGGGCTGTGTGAGCTGCCACCGTGGAAAGGGGTCACTGAGTGGGGCGGGGAGTGAGAGCTGGCTGGTGCTTTGGAGCAGGTGTGTGTGTGAAATTTTACATACACATATGTTGAGGGCTCTCAAATTTTCACTTACGGATGAGTTCGAACACAGCAGGTGCCAGGGTTGGCACACCAGGTGAGTGCAAAAGTCAAGCTCCGAGAAGTGGGGGGGAGTCAGGGCACTGGTCTCTGGGTTCTGGGTGTAGTTGTGAGAGCCGGAGAGGGGGCCCCGAGCGGAGAAACAGGCACAGAAGAAGGGGCGAGGGTGGCCCTCAGGCACGACCATTTCATCCGCCCAGCTTTATGGGGGAAACCCTTCTCCTCCACACATTTCTTCTCTTTTCCCTCTCTTTATTATTGCTCTTTTAAAACCTCTTTCCATGTTTTTTTTACTATTGTTGTTGTTATTATTATTATTGATTTGAGAGAGAGAGAGAGAAACATTGATTTGTTGTTCCACGTCTTCACACATTCACGGGTCGATTCTCGCAGGGGCTCTGACCGGAGATCGAACCCGCAACCTTGGCGCAGCGGGACGATGCTCTAACCGACCGAGTTGCCCGGCCAGGGCTCCGTGTTTCTTTCCATTGGAAGAAAACTCACTTAGGGACACCCGGGAGGGGCCGTCCCCTTCCACTTGGCTGACTCCGTGTATCTGTCGTACAAATGGCCTTACCAGCGCGTGGCTGAGGCTGACGAAGGTCTCTGAATTCTGCCTTAAAAGAAGCCTAAGTCACAGAAGTCGTCCCCCGGAGGAGGGGCAGGAGGGCGCTGCCCACCAACCCTCATTTTAGGAGGGACACGGCCCCCCAGTGCATAGGGGTAGCGTCCTGTGCAACATTCCCCCAACCACAGCCTTTTCAGGGGGAGAGCGGCTGTCTGCCGCGCGGCCTGCTCTGGTCTCGGCGCCTGTCCCGGAATTCTGGGCTCGGGCACCCTTCCTCTGAGACCCGTCTGTCGGTGAGGCTGTTCCTGGCGGTCCCGTGGGAGCAGCCTAAGGGAGCAGGGGCCGGCACCGCGGCTGACTTTGCACCCAGGACTTACCTCGCACCGGCTGGTGCAATGTACAGCGAGAGGGCAGTGGGGGCGCGAGTGGGAGCTGTTAAGTCTTTGGAGCTCCGTCTTCGGCCTCAGCGCCCCAGCCTCTGTGTGTCAGGGCCCATGGACGAGCTTCGGTAGCCGGACCCGAAACACCTGGTCACCCGGAGCGTGAATGGGCCGCCAGCTGGCCTCATAACACGTGGGGGACAGTGGTGGTCGTGACTCTGTCTGGAGCAGCCTGGAGCCACGGAACCCACGGTCGGCTTGTGCCAGGCTTGCCCTGCGAGGAAGGCGCTGTCTCTCCTTACACAGGGACCTGTCTTTCTGAGGCTCTGGGGGCCGCACGCGCCACCCTCCTCCCCACCAGCAGGGCCGAGTCCCATGAACATTCCGGACTCTTCATTCCCTTCTTCCGGGCTGGGCCCAGGGAGGGACAGAGGCGGCAGAAGCTGATGACGTGTCACTGTCCCCACCAGCCTGTCTGAGGGGAAAGGTCCCCAAGATGTGGAAGAGCCACCTCGCCCTGCCTGGAACTGCGGCGGTGACCTGAGCCAGGGCCTTGCGTCATTTGTCACTCTCACGCTGTAGCTCCGACGCCCCTTTCCAACCCAGCGCTCCTTGCGTTCAGAGCCGCGTGTACACATGCCCTGGCATTCCACCCTGAAGTCTGGCACCACCGGTCCAAGGCAGCAGGAGGAAAAAACAAGGAGCGTTCTCTGTTCCCTCTTCCGCTCCCCTCCCAGACGCATCCATTCCCGAGGCCTGAGTTTCCTCCAAATGTCGGAAGCCATCCGCTTCTCGTCTGTGCCGCTGCCACCGGGGCAGCCCGCATCATCTCGCACCCGTTAGCCAGGCCCCCTTCCCCCCCGTTCACCCTCCCACCCTTTCCCCGCCCGACGCCAGCGTTTCTTTCTGTTTGATCTCAGTTCTATTTTCAAAGCCTCCGACGGCCCCCTGTTGCTCTTGGAAGACAGCCCAGCTCCTTGCTGCGGCCCTTCGCGGCCTGGCGTCTCTTTGGGACCCGGTCACTTAAAAAATTAGTTGCCTGACGGCCCATCGTGCTGTCCCTGCTGATGGGAAGTCCCGAGGCAGCAGGACCTGCACCTCCCGGCCGTGACCTCTGGGCCTGGCCCCGTGCTGATACGGTGAGCCTAGCACAGAGAAGAGAACATAGCGGGCCGGGGGGGGGGGTCCCTGGAAGCTCGGGTTCCCTGGTCTGACAGGAAATGCTCTTTCTGGGAGGAAGCCATGGCCCCTGGGGGGCCCACGGAGCAGATACGGACGGGGCCCTCGCCCGAGGCCTGCCGCAGTGGGACCGGCTGGCACTTTCCGGGTCCCATTCTCTCCCTCTCGGGATTCACTGCTGCCTAAGGACTGCACCCCCCCCCCCAAAAAAAAAAACTGGCCATGAGCCCTTCCTGGCTATTGCCCGCTCGGAGACAGACCCTCTTAGAAAGCTGGTGAACGTGTGGCTTCCAGGCCTGCTTTGGGCATTGCCGAATCCCGCACTTCTGGCGGGCGTGTGGGATGCTCAGAGGGCCTGCCCGTGGAGAGCACAGCCCCACGGACCTCCTCCCCTGCTGTCCCCAGCCCTCTCCTCCATCTGATTCTTCTGTGGAAGAGACAGAGGCAGAATAAGAGAGGGGACTCCCAGTGGGTGCAAACGTAGAGCCCTGCTCTGTCCTGCTGCGCCCGCCAGTGGCCTGTGCCGACAGCCCCCCGCATTGGAGCACCCCCCCCCCAACCCAGCCTCTTCCCTCTGGGCCTCAGATCTGCACAGGTTTGCCCTCCAGGCCTCTGGCCCTACCGATGGGCCTCGGCCCTCCCCCCGGCCGGCCGCTCTGTGGGGGTCTCCCGGGTCTCCACCATTGTCCACGTGCGGGTCAGCTCAGCCGTCAGCGTGACGGACGACACAGGCTATTGATTTAATGACAACCACCGCCGCTAGGAATTGACCTAATGTTTTCATTACACTAAAAATGCTCTAACAAGTTCATCCGGAATCGGGCCACGATGCAGATCTGCTGGGTTCTGGTCACAGTCCCTGAAGGAGGGTTGCTTGCAGGGGACTTTCTGGGCTAAGAGCTGCCCATGCTGTGACCACACACAGCCTCCCGCTGCATCGCCCCCACCCCCTAAAGGGACCAGAGACGTGCCCCTTCCCTGAAATGCTCACGGTGGCTGCTGTGACAAAGAGGTTCCCTCAGTGTCTGTTGTCCCTGTCCTCAGGGCCAGCTGCCTAGGCCCCTCCCCCAGCCAGTGGCCCTTCAGGTGGCCCTGGAGCCCCCGCCTCCTGTCTGGCTGTCTGGTCCGCACCTGGGCGCTCAGCATTTTCTACCTGGTGGCCGCCCTTCCCACCCAGCCGTCCCCTGGATGACCACAGAGGACGCCGGTGTGCATTGGGAGGGTGCAGTATTCAGGATGGGGACAGGGAGGGGGCTCACTGGGACCTCAGGGAGACAGTCCGTCAGTCTGGGCCTGCCCGCCCTCGGGGTGCCGGGGGGCACCCCAGCCCGGCCCCACCAGCTTTCTGAGGTGCTGGGTTGACAGCCAGTGGGCCTGGCAGCGCCGTGACGCCCACCTCACTGGCCAGTCCCGGTCCCGGCCTGGCCTGGGCCACTGTGGCTCTGACCCGCCCTGAGGACGGCGGGTCAGCTGGTCAGTTTGTTCCCCTATGACAGGACCGGCTGTACCATTCGAGAGACCCAGGGTGAGATGACAATGCAGGGTCCCTGGTCACAACAGGCAAGGATTTCAAGTCGGTGACAGCAGAGGGCCAAGGGAGCTGGCCCTGCTGCGAGGCCCCACCGGCAGAGCCTGGAGGGCTCCGGAGGGCCCTGGCCGTGCTCAGGTGCGTGGACACGGGCATGACAGCCACACTGCTCAAGACGAGTCACGCGTCTGGGAAATGACAAGATAAACCGTTGGCGCTTGTGGCCAACGCATCTCTAAAGCTGCGCCCAGGCCCAGGCACAGTCCCTGACGCCCATGTGATCAATGCCATCGCTGTGACGTCGGCGTGGACCACCCTCCTTCATGGAGAGGATACGACATCCTTTGGGGTCTTCCTGCACCCTACCCTCCCTGTGTTGTTGTCTAGGCTGCTGGGTCTAAAAAAACCCAAAACAACAAAAAAGCAAACCCACACCTACCAACCACCTCCAGCTTCTAAGCTCTAAATTCTTTTTCTTTTTTAATTGATTTTAGAGAGGGCGGGGAAAGGAGACAGAGAGAGAGAGAGAAACATTGATTGTTGTTTCACTTTTTTTTTGTTTTTTAGATTTTATTTATTTTAGAGAGAGGGGAAGGGAGGGAGAAAGAGAGGGAGAGAAACATCCATGTGTGGTTGCCTCTCGCACGCCCCCTACTGGGGACCCGGCCGACAACCCAGGCATGGGCCCTGACTGAGGAATCAAACCTGTGACCCTTTGGTTCGCAGGCGGATGCTCAATCTACTGGGCCACACCAGCCAGGGCAGGTTGTCTCACTTATTGCTGCCTTCACTGGTTGATCCTCATGGGTGCCCTGACCAGGGATCGAACCCGCAACCTTGGTGTGTCGGGACAACACTCCCACCAACTGAGATACCTGGCTGGGGCTAAGTTCTAAATTCTGAATTGATTTGGACATACATTTCAAAAAGAAGTGTTTCTGACCGTGCCAGTGAATGAGTGTGAGATTTGGGGGCAGGGGCGGGAGGACGCCATGGACCCTCCTGGCCCTCACTCCCTCACCGCTGCCCTTGCTGGTGGTCCTCCAGCCCCCACGGGGAATTCTCCACCTAGCGGCCCCCACAGCCTCTAATCAAACCAGGGCGGTATTGAGGCAGGAGATAGTCAGCAGGGAGGAAACTCGGAGGTGCCCCAGAGCTAAGAAGACGAAGGACATCAAAACAGGACAGAGACTCTGTTCTAAGACCGGTTGTCCCCACTTTCTGGAAAAGCGCTGAATCACGGCAAATCATGACTGCACCTGCGCAGGAGATGCCCCATGACCCTGGCTTCATTATAACAGTGTTATAATAAATTAGCATTGTGGGACCCCCCTCCCACCACCCAGGTGGCCAATCAAGGAAAATCTTGGGAGACCACACGCAGGGTAGCTTTGAAGTAATGTAACCTCTTGTACATGCGCAATAAAAGCCCGCCAGAACTAGCCAGGAAAGACCCGCCCTCTAAGACGAGAGTCCCTCCAGGCACTGAGGGTCCATCTTAGCTCGGAGTGGACCCGCACCCGGGCTCTGTGGGGCGTTCCATCGAACTTAATCCATCTGCTCTCTCTCTTCCTGCTATAAATTCTCCGTGTGTTCAGTTCCATTCGTTGCTCACGATCACTAAGAGCCTGGTTACCTGCGCCCACCTGCGGCAGTCCGGAGGGGACCCCTCCAACAGCCCTGCCCTGTGCCTCGGGAACGCCGATGAGAGATACGAAGCCCGGCGGACGATTTTCCTTGGCGCTCCCTGACAGGACCCCATCTCGTGGAAGAGCAAGTTAGCACTTAAGAAACACAGAGTAAAAGCTTTCAGAATGATCAGACAGGAATGACCTGAATAAACAGATTCCAGGAGAGGGATTTCCAGTGGCCGGGAGGCCGCCGGGAGACCCTTCTTCTGTTGCTGTCGGCGCCCGAAGTCTTCGCTGTGTGTGTGTCCACGTTTCTCGCGGAGTAAACAGCACTTGCTGAGTCTAATTACTACCTCCCTTGGAGACCGAAGGGCATTATTATCTTGAGCACCAAGGGTGGCTGCGTGAGGCTGGAGAAAAATAGAATATTCCTGGAAACCAAATGTCCCCACCAGCAAACCGTAAGGCTGCTTCTCTTTCCTGAAGAACAGGGAAGGGAAGCGCCTATCTTTGGGGCACTTGAGTTAGCAGGGGTTGCCTGTTTGACGGGAAAAAAAAATTACGAGCTTTTTCTTTTCCTCCTTGCCTCCCATCCAGAGCGTCTGCAGGTTGTCCAAATGAGCTCCTCTTCTCCCAGTGACTCTGATTTTTAGACCTGGAAAATGTAATTTGGGTTAAAACTCGATGGGGAGCCGCTGGCGCGGATGCGTTGCCGTGGTGATGGGTGGGGGAGGGGAGGCATGGTCAGCGGGACTTGGGTATTTGCAGAGCGTCCGGGCTGCGCTTTGTCTGAGCACCAGCTGGTGAGCCTCCTCCTTCCAGTCCCCCCACCTGCTGCCGCCCTGAATCCCTGCCCAGTGCAGAGATTAGCGGAGCGGGCCTTTCCTGGGGTGTCGCGGGCACATCCTCGCAGACAGAACCCGGGCTCTGCCCAACGGTGGAGTGGGGTGGGGTGGAGTGGCCTCACGCTTCCTACAGAGGCCGCGCCCTTCCTGGCCCGGAGGGGAAGCCCCCACGGCTCTCAGCTGAGCGCAGGGATTTTGGTCCCCTGCCGATGGCAGGTTGGCCAGGCTGTGGGACAGTTCTGGCCAATGAGAGGGGGAGGAAGTGCGCCGAGGGCACCACAGACCTGGTCCCTTATGATTAGGAGGGGTCAGGTGGGGAAATGCTCATCTCTGACTCTAGAGGTAGCGGCCCGAGGGTCTGAGGCTTAGAACCAGGGGCGATGCCTGACAACTGTGCTTGCAAAGAAGGGGGGCCGGATGGATGTGCCGAGGTGGCGATACCCCGTCCCCCTTACCGCCAAACTGTGTTCCCCCAGAAGTCCTATGTTGAAGTCCTACCCCTTCGTACCTCAGAATGTAATCATATTGGGGAGTATGGTCTTTAAACAGATAGTTAAGTTAAAACGAGGTCATTAGGGACCCTAACCGTAACGAGGATTAGGGTCGTCATCGATAACCGATGAATTATAATCAATAACTCACAACCGAAGGTGTCGGGGCTCCTTATAAGAGGAGGGAATGTAGACCAGACGTGAGCACACACAGGGATGGCCATAGGAGGACCCCGGGAGAAGAAAGGGGTGAACTCGCCGAGGAGCCAGACCTCTGAATGAAACCTGTCCTGCCAATTCACCTGGGACTTCCAGCCTCCGGAATCGTGAGAAAACCGTGCTCTGTTGTTCAAGCTGCCCCATCCATGGGACTTTGTTACGGCAGCCCCAGGAAGCTAACACGTTGCTGAAGCCCGCACAGCCTTAGGAAGCAAGTGACAACGGCCCCAACTCTCAATAAGGAGAAAACTGATCAGATGGCAGAGAAGAGGTAGGGAACCCAGCAGCTAAGGTAGCCCCGGGCACTGATCACTGTCACCAGAGACCCAGGTTTCTCCATCCTCCTGCCCCTTCTTCCCCTGGCTCCCTGCTGGAGCTTTAGGGCGGCTGCCACAGCTCCAGCTGCCTCCCACGGGTGGCCCTGGGCAGGGGCAGGAATGAGGTACTGGAAGGTCTCCGCATGCCTGTGTTGTGTAAGGAAGGGAAGCCCTCCCGTCCTGTCTCCTTAGCCAGAACTACAACCCATGCCTGTTGGCAAACCAACAGCTGGCGGCACTGAGAGTCGAATGATTATGATCGGACTGGCCTGGGAAGGGGCCAGTTTTCGGGCACAGATAGCTGCCAATACTGGGTAAGAGCGGCAGCTGAGAAAGGGAGCAGAGACGGCGGTCGGGACGCAGAGTCTGCCCCGACCCGCGTATCCAGTGACCGCCAGTCCTCTGATTCTACCTCCTCCCCGGGAGCGCTTGAGTTTACTGATTTCTCTTCATTTCCCCTTCCAGCCCCAGGCCTCTCGTGCTGGGACCCCCGCAGTGGCCTACCCTCAGCCCAACCGGCACACACCCCAGTCCCTTCTAGTCTCTTCTCCTCACTGTAGCCTAAATGGTCGTTGGCAAATGCAAACCTCCCCAAGTCTCACCCTGCTCAGAACACTGCAGCGGTCCCAGGTGGCTTAGACGGAAGCCAGACGTCCTGTGCTCTGCCCCCGGACCTCCGCCCCCCTGCCCCTGTCTCCCTGCAGCCTCTTCACACGCTCTGTTCTTATCGCCCCGCCCACTCCCGCCCCCCTCTCCCGCCGTGGCGTTCCAGCGCGTGCCATTCCCTCTCCCGAGGGCCGTGTCCCCTGCTCTCCACCGGGCAGATGCGTCCTCACCCTTCGGCTCTTCCCTGACGAGGCCGAACCCCCCTGTGCCAGGTACGCCTCCCCGACTCGGAGGCTCCCACGTGGCCTGGTTACTCCGGGCCCAGCGGGCTGGCAGGTCTGCCGGCCTCCCCGGTGCTCGGCCACGAAGGTGTCCTTCCGCGAACCGCCCGGCGCGCCTCCGCCGCCGCTGACTCCCGAGGGTCCACGGCGGACGCCCGCCGCTGGCCATCCGTCCTCTTTCCGACACTCCCGCATCCCGACCAGAGCCCCGCCCGGGCCAGGGCTGAAACGTCTGTGGGGCGCGCCGGTAAATAAATACAGCTGTGTCCCCGGCGAGCTGCGCTGCAAGCGGGGTAACTTGGGAGCTGAACTGACCGTCTTTGAAACATTCGAAACAACCTGACGTGCTCAGATAGAAAAGTTAAGGAAATGAGGATACGGCTACTCGATGGCACATTATGTGACAACTTTCTTAATAGTCAGGATTATACAGCAAGTTGCAAATATACTTATAAAACTGAGTCAGAACGTGAGGGACGGTATGGGATTTTCCAGCAATGTCTTCGTCTGGCTTACGCCCCGCCCCCGGGGATGGCTCTCCGTGCCCAGGCCTGGCCACCCCTGCCTGTCCTCGGAGCTTTGGCTTAAACGTGATTCCTCGGGGTGGCCCCCCGAGGCCCACACCGTGTTTCTTCCCGTAACTTCTCTGGGTCCGTCCCCTCAGCCCCGACACTGGGCTCTCACCTTCTTCATATCATTGTCCCAGCTGGGCTGTGACCCTGGGAATAGACTGTTTTACTCATTGCTCCACCTCGTCACCGGCTGTGAAGGTGGCACAAGGTGAGGTGAGCATAGGGGTTTCCCGTGTGTGCCTGGGTGGCTCCAACAACAGAAATTTATTCCCTCAAGGTCCTCGGGGCCCGAAGTCTGACACCAGGTGTCAGCAGGGCCGGGCTCCCTCTGAAACTTCCGGGGACCCTCCCTGCCTCTTCTGGCTTCGGGTGGAGGCCCGCGTGTAGAGGTGTCACCCCAGTCTCTGCCCTGCTGTCACGTGTCGCTCTCCTTGCGTGCCTGCGTGTCCCCTCCCACTATGGGTGTCTGTCTCTGGGCCTCTCCTCTTCTTTTTTAAAGATTTTATTTGTTTTTAGACAGAAGGGAAGGACGGGAGAAAGAGAGGGAGAGAAACATCAATGTGTGGTTGCCTCTCACGCGCCCCCTACTGGGGACCTGGCCCACAACCCAAGCACGTGCCCTGACTGGGAATTGAACCAGTGACCCCTTGGTTCACAGGCCGGCGGCGCTCGATCCACTGAGCCACACCAGCCAGGGCTCTCCTCTGCTTATAAGGACACCAGTCATAGTGATTAGGGTTCTCATGTTAATTTGATCATCTGCAAAGCCTCTCTATCCAGATAAGGTCACCTTCACAGGTACCGGGGTGAGGATAAGGACTTACCTTTCTTGGGGACACAATTCCGCCCCTAATGTGAGGGAGGGGAGACCGTACACGACCTGGGGCTTGTGAGCCTGAGAGTCATTTCCTAACCCCGAGCCGCTCCCTGCACCCGCCTGGCTGGCACACTGGCACTCACGCCTCACCACCCTGTCCTGATGGGGACCCTAGAAAACCGCCCATGGCCAGACACACAGCCCCAGACCCCTGATGTAGGCCCTCCAAGGCTGTGGGCTGGCCCTCTGTCTCCGTGCCTCCCCACATGGGCCCAGGGGGCCGCTGGAGCGTGTGGCTGGAGGGCCGAGCAGGGCTGCGGCCTCTGTACCATGCTGGTTCCCACTCTCACCCCTGCGCTCACCGGCCCACAGTTGCTGCCACCTTCCCGGAGGGTCTGGGCGGGGACTTCTGCCGCTGTGACTTCCCGCTCACCCCCTTGGAGACAGTAGGTACTCACACACGGGCCATTGCCAGCCTCTCGAGCAGGTGCGGAGCAGGGGCCGGAGTGTGTGTGTGTGTGTGTGAATGTGTGTCCTGCGGTGGGCTCAGTCCTCCTGTGTGATGTCACTAGGGCGGGGCTGGGAAGAGACTCACACGGCCTACCCTGTGAGCCCCTTGGAGACCTTCTGTGACAGCTGCTATCATCTCCCCATTTCCAAATCTCTGTGGGAGGGGGCACAGAGACTTAGAGAGAGAGAGACACACACAGAGAGACCAAGAGAGACAGAGACACAGAGAGAGAGGGACAGAGGGACAGGCGGCAGAGGCTGGTGGCTGCTGGGAGGGGGCCCGCCCTCTGGCAGGCAGCGTGACCCGCCAGCTTCCCCTTGGGGCTGCGCCGCTCTGCCTGCTCTAATAAACCCGAAACTCCAGTGACTGGAGTGAAGATTTCAGATTAACATTTAAATTAACGCCGGACTAGAAACCTGGAGGCCCGGGTCGCTGACGTGACTCCGTTAACTTGTTCTGTGACCTCGGGCGGAAATTTAAAATGATCTTTTCTCATCAAGCAGCACCCCACCCACACTCCCCACCCCCACCCCCACCCCCGCAATCCCCACCCCGTGGGAGGTCTGGGTGGCAGACCCGCAGGACGTCACCCCTTCCTTCCTGTCCTGGAAGCCCCCCTCCATGGGGCAGGGTTGGCTTTTTACCTGAGGTGTTCAGCTGGACCAGAGAGCGTGGCCTCTCGCCACCCTGGGGGCTGGGACCCAGGGCAGCTGGTGCCAGAGGAGAGAAAGGCAGGTCACCCCGACTACCACCCTACCCTCCCGCGGAGTGTAGGGACATTGATGGCACTGCCGTCCACTCAAGTCACTACAGGGGAGCCTCGTCATGGAGCCCTCGAACCTGGGGACTGAGCTGATGGGGCCCCAGGGCACCCCCAGGGTCTAGCAGCTCCAGCCCTGAGGGCCCCAGAGAGGGTGGGGTGCCCCAACTCGCAGGGTCTGAGGTGCAGGTCTGCAGACACGCAGACAGATGCTTGGGATCCAGGTTACAGGGCAGGTCACCAGGTCACATCAGGGATTCCAAGAGCCCAGACTCTCCCAGGGGACGGGGAAGGGACCCACTGAGCAGCTGTGTGCCTGTTCCAGGGGTTCGTAGACTCTCGTCCTCCCGGCGTGTGATGAGGACAGAACTCAGCGTAGAGGGAGCAGCTGGACGAAACGACTCATGGCGGCACCCGCAGCCGGGCGCGCCTGATATGGGCCCCCTCCTGCCCCGGTTCACGGCCTCTGAGAGCCGCGTGTCCAGCTCCAGTCGTACCAGGAAGGGCCAAGGACCTGCCAGAGCACAGAGCCTACTGGACCCCCGGTGGTGGCCCTGCCAGACCCGACCCTGCTCTCCGGGACCCCACGCACCAGCCTGCCTGCCCTTCCCTCTCAGGCCAGTGTGGCCCAGGGGCCAAAGTGGCCACCACACCCCACACTGATGTTTCCTTCGTTGCCCCCAAGGGACCGGTCCCTGCAGCCTCCCCATCATAGAGCAGGAGCCGAGGGTGTTGGGACCATCTACAAAATCACACTCCTTCCTCCCCTGCTCCTGCCTGGGCTGGACGGCAGCTGGTGTTCTTGGCTGTCCACCAGGATCCGCGATGGCCCTCCGCTGAGAACCGTCACCCTCGCTGTCCCCCCAAGAGGCCTCCTCGCCGAGCCTGGTGCTGCCGGCGAATGTTCTGCCCATCAGCCCGGCCCCCACTCATGGCGGGTCAGGGTCCCCACTAGGAGAGCTGACGTGGGGCCATGTCTCCTGACTCCAGCCATGGGGGCAGGGGGTCCCATGGGTCTGGGTGGTCTGTGAGCTGGAGGGTGCTGTGCTGAGAGGTCTCACAGGAGCTGGGGAGTCCCTGTCCAGGGGGCATCCTTCATTCACCTGCCCTCGCTCGCTGCGTCCTGGTCCCGATGGCCCGAGCCCAGCGCCGTCCAGGCTGCCACAGTGGGGTAGGGAGGGGCAACACAGCTCTCTGTTCAGGAAGGTTCCAGAACACCCAGAGCACGTGGCTCTAGAGCAAGCCTGTGGCCATGGTTGGCTGTGAGGAGCTGGAAAGGAAGTGTGTTCTCCGAGTGTGTGGGTACAAGTCCCCGCACTGGGGAAGAAGGGGGACTGGCTGTGGGGACAGCGTGCGACCCTGCCCACAGCAGACGGCGTGACGCGGGTGGCCCAGGCCGTCTTCTGCGTCTCAGACCGTGGGCAGACAGACCGAACCGCTGGCAGTGACATAGGAGAGATGAGCTGCTTTCTGGGGACCTGGAAGGCCTGGGTGCCCCTTCAGACTTACCATTCCATCATAGGTCATCACGGTGACCAGACACGGCCCACCCGGACTGAGGGCCATCAGCCAGTGGGGGACGGAGTCAGGTCAGCTGCCAGAGCCCTTGATCTAGGTGCTGAAGTGGCGCCTCGGGCCTCTGACCTCTGTGGACACACTCAGGGACGTGCACGGCACCTCGGGGAGAAGCCCGGGGCAGGTCGCGCGTGGTTGGACGGCAGGGCGTTGGGGCATCAGCGGCATAGCTCTCGCCGTGGCTTTCGTCGGCCTTCGTGGGCACGAGTGCAGCCGGGGCCTCCCGCCGGCGTGTTCGGTGTGTAACCAGGAAACAGCACTGACGTCGGGGTGGGTCGGCCGTTCCTAATCCAGGCTCCGGGAATCTCAGGGTTATGCAGTTCCAACAAAGGTGCTCTGAAATACAGTGCTGGGGGCGGGACAGAACACGTGCACATCTCTGTCACATCCCCAGGGCCCCTCGTCCACAGTCGGGGCCAAGATAGCAAGCCCCAAACCCGCTTCCCGTCGCACACACAGCATTACTTCTCCCCTTGTAGGTGAGGGTTCGCCACTGGGCCACTGGGCCCGGGGAGAAGTGGTAGGACCGCCCACCTGCCCACAGGAGCGTGTGGCAGAGGTCCCCGAGATTTGCAGTCCCACCGCACCTTATCTTTGGGAGCAGGGCCACCTTGGGTATAATGAACGTGACCCAGCGTGGGGCAGGGCCTCTGGGAGACACACCGCACCCTTTATCCTTTAAAAATGCAGATTTTAAATGAAAAAGTAAAACATATGTGCTTTCGAGAAACACAAAGGGGCCCTGACTCGTGTGGCTCAGTGGGTCGGGCGTCGTCCCACGCAGTGAAACGTCGCCGGTTCGGTCCAGGGCAGGGCACAGGCCTGGGTTGCGGGCCAGATGCCTGGCTGGGGTGCAGGCGAGAGGCAACTGATCGATGTTTCTCTCGCACATTGAAGTTTGTCCCCCTCTCTTTTTCCCTCCCTCCTTCTCTCTCTCAAAATAAGCAAAGAAAATCATAAAAACAAAGCCAAGGGCACGAGGGGCGCACAAAGAATTGTCCCTGTCTGGTTGTCTCTGGAAACGGCACGTCACTGCTGGGGCAGAGGCTGCCGGAGGACGAGAGTCCGTCAGATCCCCGGGGTCGCCGGGGTCTCTGGTCCTGCAGCCGCGGCCTGGACGTAACAGGTGCCCTGTGCCTTGTCCAGCATGCAGGGCCCTGATGGACGAGGTGGAGCACGAAGTCAGCAAGGCTCGGCAGTCGAAGATCGAGGTGGGCTCCTTCCAAACCAACCCTGACGGGACGCGGAAGAGGACAAAGGTAGCAGGAAGGAAATTCTGTGTCGGTATAATTGCGGATATGGGCAATTACCAATCGTTTATCCAAACAGCAGTTGGTCTTAATCTTCTAACCTTTCTCTTGTTCAGGGTATCAGCACTAAATTGCTTCTGAGTCCTCAGGGACCCAAAGTAATCTTTAAGCTTGAAATTGAAGTCTCTCTCCCAGCACCTAAATTTTGTGTCTCGTCAAGGCGGAAGACATTTCGGCACTATTGTTCGCCGGGATAAAAATAGCCCTTCCATGGTTCCTGGGCGAGGCCAGCGGGGTGCCCAAAGCGGCTGCGGGGGCCGCCTCGGACCCTCACGAGCTGAGCGCCGCCCCCGGCCTCCTCTCGCGATCTGCGGAGGCTTCTCAGGAGGTCGGGATGCAAGATGCACATCTAGGACCAACCCACGCACTTGTCCCAGGGGACGGGAGGACCTTAGTCCTCCATGGGGACAGTTCAGAGAGGGGTCATTCCTGAGGCTTGGGGGAGGGGTCTGAGAGGTAAGGGGGTACGTGATGGGCCACCCGGATGGGGCCACCGTGAATTCGAGCTGCCGGCTCCTGCCGCCACCCGGCACTCAGGCGGTAAGCGCCCAGAGCAGGTAAGCCAGTATCGGTGTCACCCCAAGCAACGCATCATGGGGAGAGTTGTCCCACGACATCCCCCGTCTCGCTCAGAGTGAAGCTGAAATTGGCTCTGGGTTCCTGTGTGGTCCCGGGGCGGCTGTCTACTTTTCCACCTCCTTCTGGAGTCATGCGCCCTTCAAAGGGGGCGGGGGTCAGGGCCGCCAAACCCTTGCAGGAGGTTAAGCCTGATGTTTTAACTTGTCTGAGTTGGGAGGACGTGAGGGACGGCCCCTCGGAGTCGGACGAGGGTGGGGAGCGCATGGGCCTCTCCTGAGCTCGCTGCCCCCCAAAGTTATACACAAGCACAGACCATCGACGTCGCTCGTTCACGGGCTCCATTAAGGACCTTGTTTCCCGCCTCCAGGTGTCCCCGGGCCCAGTGGTCCTGGTGACCTGCAGGGAAGGAGCAGCCCTGGCCCCGGACCCTGGCGGCACGCGTCCCCGGGTCGCGCAGGCCCAGGGCGGGTGTGCGGGCAGGCCGGCGCAGCCTCTGGAGCGCGTGGCGCGTTGCTGTGATGACAGGCAGAAGTGCCGGTAGCCTGAGCCACTGCTCCTGCGCCTGGACCACAAGAAGGCGGGTGACTCTCTCTAGAGGGTGGAAGGGCAAAAGAGGGTAACTGGGGGGCCGCGGATGGAGGGACAGGGCAGGGATGGGACGAGGCTGGCGGGCCTTTCTTGAGGACAGGGAGCCTTTCATTAGCGCTATGTCCCGGTAGCGAGTGGCTTAGTGAACGTGATGCCTGTGTTCTGATGAGAATGTGCAGAGCCGGTTAAGTGGGCGGCCACGTGGGGTCTGGCCGGCGTGGGCCTGGCCCTCCATCCTCCATGTGGTTTGGGGAGTCTGGGCTGGAGCTCCGTTCGCCTCCCTCCAGCTAAGTCACAGAAGAGTGGCCCCAATGGCTCCTAATTCTTTCTAGAACCCACGATCTTCCCCCAGGAAACTCCTGAGACAGCTGGCTTCCGCCCACTCAGAAGGGCGTCCCCTGCTGCTACACAGAGCCAGTGGCGCTGTGTTCTTGAGCCGGCAGGCCGCTTCGCCAAACTCGGAAGGGAGGGGGGCCGGCCGCAGGAATCGGCCTTCGCTGTCGCCTTGGCCGGTGGCCCGGTGGGCGGCCCATGGGGCTGACCTACAGGCATTTCTGTCCTTCCGCTGCTGCGCGCTCCGGCACGCGTGGGCTCCGCTCAGTGCGGGGAAGACAAAGAAACGCTTGGTTTGGCGGCTGCCCGGCCGGGAGAGGCCTGTGTGCCAGGGACACACCCTCCTGCCCCTTTCTGCCGCTTCTCTTCTTGTCCTGTTTCTCCGGGGAAGGAAGGAAACACTCATCCTCACACGTGCCCTCGCAGTGGAGTGGCCACCCTCCCGTGTCTGGGCAGGGCCACTTCCTCCATGTCTGTCTGGCGCTGGGGCAGGTCTGAGTGGGCGAGTGGACCGGAGGGACCTGTGACCTGTTGCTCTGGGCCCAGCGGTGCTTGGTGAGGAGACTGGAGGGGCTGCTGTTGTGTGAATATTCTGCCCCAGGGGACACACGGGAAGGAAGTGGCTGCTGCCCCAGCTCCTGTTCCCCGCGTACCTGGGCCTGGGAGGACACAGGTACGGTGGGGACAGACACCCAAGGGGCCCACGTGCCCTCCCTCCCACCTCTCTCCCTCTGCACACTCCACCACCAGTGAGCAGCACCGGGGCCTGTTGAGAGTTCAGTAGCCCAGTTCCCTTCCACGTTCTTCCTCGTGCGCCCTGGCAGGAAGCCTGGGGGTGCCCCGCCGGCACTCAGAGACCCCCAGGGTCAGGTGGCGCAGCGAGTTCTTCCTCACCGGAGGCCAGAGTCCCACCCACTCTCCAGTCCCAGCCGGCCCCTCAGCCCGGCTAGGCGGCGGACTCTCCCAGTGCCGGGACCTGCGCCGGGGCTGCACGTGGGGTCTGCTCGGCGCCATTGGCCACCAGCCCAGGCCGCAACTGCTGCCTGCAGCCAAATCCTCTTCCTTCTCAGCCTGAGGGGCTCCAGTGAGGCCAGGGCAGAAGTGCAAGGCTCGGGGACAGGAGCAAGCGTTTGCACGGTGTGTGTGTGTGAGAGTGTGTGCCATCACACGCGTGTGTATACGTGTGCGCGCGCGCGCACACAGGCGATTAGAGGACTGTTTGTGGCCCCAGGGAAAGGCACATTTCTCCTGCTCACTGTTGCCATGGGCTGCCTGCCGGCCTGGGGACCCTGGGCCCAGAGGTCCACATGGGGGCTCTGTGCTATTCCCAGAGGGGCCAGCAGGGGGACCTTGTCCCCAGGGCTCGAGTCCTGGCCGGGCCTCCGCAAGGGGTTCAGCCCCCGCCCCCGCCCCAGACCACAGGGGTTGAAGATTCACGCGGTCCAGGCGGGGCTGGGGAGGGGGCGCGCGAAATTAAAAGTGAGGAGATGATTCTGAATCCCGGTGGTGGGGCAACGAAGGAAAGACAAGCAGAGCTGGGAAGTCTGTCCCATTGAACTGAGGCATGAAGGACGGACCGCCGCCGGGAGCAGGTAATTACAAACCATTCCGCGAGAAAGCGGGCGGACCCCACGGGGATGGGCCCTGTGGTCAGAGGGGCTCCGGCTTTCACAACGCGGGACGCGGGACGCGGGGCAGCGGAGGTCGGAGGTGATGCAGCTCCCACCTCCCGGATGCGGGGCGAGCGGCGGGTCCTGAGGACAGCAGCCAAGGTGCCTGGGCCTGCCTCCGCCCGGCTGTTAGCTGGGGGTCTGCAGCCGCCCCCGCCCCCCTCACCCGCCCGG
>PVJD01017059.1:0-18734 GCA_004026545.1 Mormoops blainvillei
CCACGGAGCGACGGACCCCACAGTGGGGTGCGCCGCCAGGAAGCTGTGGAGAAAACCCGGGGGCAGAGCTATCATTCCGTTGTTTTTATCAGTGAAGAAGCAGAGAGGGACATTTGCTTGGAGGTCCCCACTAACTCGGGCTGGGCTCTGTTTGGGGCGAGGCAGGTTCATTCGGGGAAGGTGGATGAGGACCGTGGCGAGCCCAGGGGTCGCAGCCCACAGAGCAGGGCAGAGCAGAGCAGAGCAGAGAGGCTGGAACTTGGGAATAAAGGAGGCTTTTTCCACCCCTGAGTTTAAAGGCAGCCACAGTTTCTGTAGCAAAAGAATTAGTGCGACCTTGCAGAGGGCCCTGGGGACCCGAACGTGGTGAGGAATACGAGGCCTGCCTTTCGTTTTGCTGAGAGCCTCCCGGGGCCACTGGGCTGTGACCCATTCCTCACACAGGATTGCAAGGCTGGCTAAAAGCACGCTCCGTTTTGAGTTGTTAGGCGATGAGGAAGTTATTCGTGGGGTGGTCTTTGGAGACTAGGACCAAATCTGCAGGACAGCAGAATCGTTCAGACCCTCTGCACTGAATGACTTGAAATGGGATAGACGGTCGTTCCCTAGTTCATTCGTCCATTCGTCTGTTTGTTCGTCGGGGCAGCGATTCATTTAACAAACGTTTGCCATGTGTCGGGCCCGTGGCAGGTGCTGCCGGGAGTGGACTCGGCCAAGGCCCACACTGCCGTCAGGGAGCTGCTGCCAGATCCCCTTTGAGTCAGTTTTTCACTTAAATCACCCTTCCTTTGCTCTGTTCAAGGCGAATACTGGTACGCGTTGTTCATCTTAAAACTCAGACTAACTACATGCACATAGTTCTATAAACTCTGGGCTTGCTTTCATTATAAACCTTTAAATGTGTAGGAATTCCTTCTATACCTGAACCCCAAAGAGACAGTGCAGTCCTCCCATCCTGTCTTGGCAAGTAATTGCAACAATGAAAGGAAAGAAATGATAAAGATAAATCATTCCGGTGGGCAGAGCATCGCTGTGTAGTTCTCAGAGTGGTTGTTTGTCAGAAATGAAACTGGGACCTGCTCAGGGTCACTGGTTCAAACCGGTCCACTTGCAGTGCTGGCAAGAAGTGGTGTCCTCTCCTTGTGTGACCGGTGACAGTGCTGTGCACGCTACACTCAGTGGACTTCTTGAGGCATGGAAATTTTCCTCATCTGTGTCCTGGATCCAAAACCTTCCCGAGAACATTCTAGAAGTTGTCTTTCATGGGTAGTAACCATCAATCCTGGCTACTGATTGCAGTAGTTGTGGAACTTAAAACTACAGATGTTCACTGTACACATATGAATTTGAATCTGCATGAACTCGAGTGTTCAATGATTGGATGGGGCTTCAATCAATCGTAGCATATGTATGATGGAATACCATGCTGCCATTTTAATTATCGTGAGGAAGCATTTGCTGAGCTGAGAAAAGAGCTGTAAAACAGTTCCAAGTTTATAAAAAAAAAAAGTGGGCTCAAAAGAGTATTCAGTCTGTAACATGACGATATTTTTGTAAAGGGATCTCATGTTTACCTGCGTCGTACAAAAGGCCAGAAGGAACCATGCAAACATGTCAACTCTTGTAGCCTCTGAGAGGCGATTTTTGTTTGTCTTTTCCTGGGTGCTTTTCTGTGTTTTCTAAAGTGTTAAGTGTCAATCATACAGCTTTTATAGTGAGGAAAAATTCCCTCATAAATGTTCCCATTAAATCTCCGTACAGGGGCAACATGACAAGGAGGGTCAACGAGACCCCCCATCCACCATCCATTCATCCATGATTTTGCTTTAACATTTACATTTCTTTCCACCAATTTTATTTATTAAAAATAATTTACTTAGTTACTTTTTCTATTCATTGAGAAAAAATGTCTTAAGCGCCGCAGTGTTTCCAGCTCCGCCAGCTCTAGGCTCTCGGGCCGCAGAGGCACAGCTTTCCGAAGTCCAGCACTAGGTTCTCAGCTCCGGCGAGAGAGGCCGTGAGGAGGGGCTGGAGTGCAGACTCCCGCCCTGGAGGCTCTGGGAGGTGGTTCTGGGCGGGGCCCGGGAAGTCCCTGCCTTAAACAGGCACCCCACTGTGGTTCTGACCCGGACTATGCGGTGCCACCCTTTGAGAACCTGGGAGGAGTGGGCCTGAGCTTAAATAGCTTGAAGTCTAAAGATGATGACAAATGGTGGAATGTGAAAACCTGGCTTGTTGGTTCTATCACAGAATTTCTGAGTTCCACCAGGATGTCCCTGGATCCAGGATCCTTAGCTACACTGTCTTGTTTCAGAATGTGACACGTCTAATTGGAATGACAGCATCTTTGAAGGCCGTTAGATGTGGCAAGCACCCTTCTTCCTTAAGGACAGTTGACAAGAGCACACAGAGCAATAGAAATTCTAACAGCAGCAACCACTCCTTCAGCGGGGAGTGCACGCCAGGCACCCCTCTAAGCATTTTGTATTCATTTATATGTCTGATCCTCTCAAATCCCCGTAGGTTTCCTACAGACAAAATCATCCCCATTTCACAGATGAGGAAACTGAGGTTGAGAGAAGCTAATTAACATGCCAACGATGACATGGCCAGCCAGTTGGCTTGTCCCCAAAGACTCTGGGCTCAACTACTATATTATCTAGTTTCAAACTCTACCAGTGGCCCTCGTGCAACCCCGAGACATGAGGCCACCTCCAGGGCTCAAGGGTATTGACCAGTGGCCAGTGCCAGGCATCTTACTGCTCACAGCCTGGTTGAATGTTTTCTTTCCTCTTTTTTTTAAGGAGGTGGTAGAGTACAAATTTTATTCAAAAGAATTAACATCCACACACTTTTTTGTCACAGAGTGTTTTCTGTTGTGAAATTATTATTTAACTTCAACCTTCTAGAACTGTGTCCTTCACGGTCCCAGCTCGTACAAAGTTAGCAACACTTGATAAAATGCATAAAACACAGCCAGCAGCTATTTCCACATCACGTTGTAAGCCAGGCCACGTTCTCCTGAAACACACATCCTTGGGGGCAAAACAGGTACAAGAACTTCCACCCAAGCCTGTGGACTTGGTTGTCTGCTGAACCAGGGGGCGCTGGGGTTTCAAGGGGTCAGGCTGAGCGGCGAGGACGGTGGGGAGGGCTTCGGCGAGCGTGGCTGGGGACAGAGTGTAGGGACGTTTACTATGGGTTTTGCTCAGTAGCACAGTTCATGTTTGAAGAGAAACCTATTCTACCCCAGCGCCAGGCATGTTTTCTTCACTCTGTGTTTTTTCTTTTTTGTGTGTGTGTGATATGATGATCTCTTATTATTATTATCAATTTTTAAAATTTTGCTGATACAATTCTTATGCCATAAAATTCATGCCCCCTTTTAAAATGTACATTTCAGTGGGTTTTAGCCTATTCCTCGCTGTCACCATGATCTGAGCCAAGGAGGTTGTCGTCAGGCCAACAGGCAGCTCCGCGCCCATTCGCAGTCGCTCCCCACTCTTCCCCCGGCACGGCCCCTGGTGAACAGTGATGATGTTTCATGGTCACACTTTGTCTCTTCAATTAGATTCCAAGAGCCCGTGGAACTCATCCGTCTTCCTAACACAAAGTAGGTGCTTAGTGACCAACTTGTCTTGGTGATAAAGCTCTCAGCCTTAAGAGTTTCCTCTTCTCTTCTGGTCAGTCTGATCACTTAGAAATTGCATTAAATGACTGGAAGAGGAACACAGACAGCTGAGCACCCCTTTTGCCCTCCCATTAGGGAGACCTGCACCCAGAGGGTCAGGTCAACCAGATCCATGTTGTATTGACCTTAGGTTTAATTCCGTTTGATTTAGGGGAGACAAGGACACCTTGAGTCTTAGATTGTAACGTGAAGGTGGACAGCTCAGTGATGTTTCGTTTTCCCAGCCTATACAGACACAGTGAGGACGTTACCAGCTCGGACGTGCGTGGGCCTGAGCCAGCTACCTACGGACTGGAAGGCAGGCCCCACACGGGCGGTGACATGGCCGCCCTTGTGCCTGGGAATCCACATAGCCCCCTCTCGTTGGCACGACATGAAGGCTCAAGATAATCCCCTAATCCTGTGGCATTTTTAAAATTCTTGTTTATTCTATTACAGTTGTCCCAATTTCTCCCACTTCACCCCCCTCCGTCCTGCCCAGCCCCCGCTCCCACAGTCCATCCCCACGCCGTTGTCCTGTCCGTGGGCCACTCATACATGTTCTTTGACTAGTCCCTTCCCCTTCTTTCCACCATTTCCCCCTTCCCCCCCTTTTGTCTGGCCGCCGTCAGTCTGTCCTGTGGCATTTTTAAATCCATGGAATGAGCTTTGCAGCTCAACATTTTTCACTTGAAGTCCCACACTCTTTGGTGGTAGAAATGTTGTCTCCCCCTGTGGCGTCTACGGGTGACTGTCCGCGATGGCTGCTGCCGGTGACTGTGCCCGAGTGGCCGTGTTTCCTCTACCCCCAGTTTCCACTTCTTCTAAAATTCAAACAGTGCACGTTCATCTGACAGCCTATCTTTTGATAAACAAGAATCTAAGATCCCAGGCAATGCTGGAAAGTGGGAAAAAATGAAATGCCTATCAGGGATGAACAGATTAACGAAACGGGTCTATCCACACAAGGGAATATTATTCAGCCATAAAAAGGAATGAGGTAAGTATACGTGCCACTACGTGGGTCGGCCTTGAAAACGGTGTGCTGGGCGAGAGAAGATAGTCACAAAAGACCTCGGATTGTGCATTCCATTTATATGACACGTCCTCGAGGCCGTCCCAGGGCTCCGGGGCTCTGCACTGAGGGCCCGCAGGGATCACAGGCCCGCCGTGTGCCTGGGGCAGCCGAGGGGCCTGGCCCCGAGAAGGGAGTGTTCGGGCCGGGGGCCCGGGGCTGAGCCGTGCAGGGTCGCGTGCGGTGGGCACGCCGCCTCCCAGCCGACCCGGAGGGCTGGACTGAGTCCAGTGGTCAGAGCTGGCTGCCAGCGCGAGCTTCAGGTGGCAGAAAAACTGGGAGCCGCTGCTGGGTTCAGTTATAAAGAAGAAGGTTTTCCTGAGGCGACAGTGAAACCCACCAAGGGCGCCGGGCTCAGCCTCGCTCTAGGCTGCGTGGCTGGGTCCTGCTGAGGGAAAGCACCAGCTGCCTGGCCCTGGACGGTCGCTGGGCTCTTTTTGGTCCGACGGGAGGGGCTGACGTCCGTGGGCCTCCGTTTTCAAAACTACTCTTTAAACGAGGCAGTCTGATCGCCAGTCTGCAGGGATCGTGGGACACACGGCACAAGCTGCTGGAGGCTTTCACAGAGCGAATTCTGCCCCCTCCTCCCCGAGGGCCCCCCACCTCTACTGCCAGTTCTCTACTGCCAAGGGGCACATGAGTACGTGGAGACTAAAAGGAGTAGGGGCAAAGTGGTCGTGGAGCGGCCCCAGTGAGGAAGGAGGGGGCGGCACAGGAAAGGGCACCGCAGGCCTTCCGAGGGCAAGCTTGTTGAGAACTCACTGAACGCAGGCGTCAGACTGGCGGCCAAGGCGGGCCCGCCTGGAACCCACTGGGCCTCCCCTGGCCTCGCCAAGTGATCCCTGAAAAGCTGGTCTGGGGAAATAAAGAGAGTGGACTTGAAAACAAAAACAAAACAAAACTAAAACCTCCAAGAATGCCCACCGAGATGCAGATCCACAGGGACAGAAAGCAGTTGAGCAGTTGCCAAGGGCTGGGGGGAGGGGCGCTGGGCCGTGGCCGAGCACGGGTACCGGGTTTCTTTTCTGGGGCGACGAACAAATTCTGGAGTCAGAGGTGATGGATGCACAACTCTGAGGATATACTAAACCCCCCTAAATTGTGTACTTTGAATGAGTGAATTTTATGGCACCTAAGTATTAGCCCAGTTTTAAAAAAAAAGGAAAAAGAAAAAAAAGAAAAGATTTGCTGCCGAGCTTCCCAAGGGGTTAAAAATAAGAGTAACGGGGAGCCCTGATCTTATTTGTTGGTGCTGAAGAAGAAGGTGACTTCGCAGCTCTGCCTGGTCTGCGAGGCGTTTGCTGGGGTAAAAGCCCCCGTCCTGGCCACGGCCACACGCCGTCGCAGACCCTGACCTTTCCCACCTGGGTCCATGGAACCAAAGAGTTTGACAGCAGGAAAGGAACCCAGAGATTCCAGTCCAACCATCTCATTGGTCCGGCGAGGAACCGCGTCCCAGTGGAAGTGCTCCAAGTGACCTGGTGAGTGGTGGGGCCGGAAAACGCATGTTTTTATTTGATGTTTCCGGCCACCGGCTCCCTGCCTCTCCCTGCTCAAATGCGATGGGACATTCCACAGGTCGGAGTCTTCTTGAAACACAGATCTTATGTTACTTGCCCCCAAAAAACCTTCAGTAGCCCCCTATTGTCCTCTGCCTCCTGTCCGCTACCTGCCTCCCACGGCTCCCTCAGAAAGCTGTCTGTGCTGGCCCGACACAGTGCACTAGACAGTATCGCGCCTTTGTTCCCAGTTTGTTACTCAACTTTGTATGTGTTTATGCCTTCACTCCTCAGCTGAATGCCACGGTTCCTGAAGACTGGGATCCCATTTTGACCCCGGGGCATGGGGCACAGCGCCGTGCCTTGGACTTGGTGGGGCTCAGGGGATATTTGCCGATCGGTTGATTCCGTTCAGGACTACAGCCAGGCTTTGCCTGGGTGAATACAGGGACTTAGTTCTGGCAACATGTGGCTGTCTGGGGCCTCATCCTTCCTCCTGTCCGAAGACAAAGACGGAGTTTAATGTTGGGGTGTAAGCTGGACCAAAGGATTCTAGAAACCTCTCAGGGGATTAGATCTCATCTCAAAAGGGCAAAACCCGGGGAGGAGGTGGTCCACAGGTGCCAACTTCCTCTGTAAGATAAACAAGAACTAGAGCTGTTATGTGCAGTGTGGTGACTGCTTAATGCTGCTCTGTGGCCCAGAGGAGGGTGGCGAGGGGGGAGATCCCAAGCCCTCCTCACGAGGAGAAACATGTTTTCTCCCTTCCTTTCACTGTATCTCCATGGGATGACGGATATCAGTCCAGCCTACTGTGACCATCATCTTACAACCTGCGTGAATCAAACCGTCACACTGCGATGTCTTAAACTTCTCCAGTGACGCGTGCCCGTTAGTGCTCAGTGAAACTGGGAAGATCAGAGCCGAAAAACAAGGCAAAACTCACGGGCTTAAAAACAAGGAACCGAACACTATTTTTGAAATAAACTTTTTCTCTACTACGGAAGTAATTTGAGTTCATTGGAGAAGATTCAGAAAATGCTGAAAAAGTTCCAGGAACAGAACGAGGAACATGGGAAGCGGCCACAACCTCGCAACCTTCGCCCCGGGGGGCATCTGTGGGTCCTCTCGGCTCGTACGGCCATCTTTCTGGGTGCACACGCATGCCACAGACGCAGTGTTTACAAACGTGAGACCCTGTCCTGCACGCTGTTTTATAACCTGCTTTTATATTAAGTGGAACGTGAAAATTTAATAGCACTGCATTAAGTGGGAAGAATTTTGTTACCATCAGCTGAAATGTTTTATTCTGATGACACAGGAAAGGGCAACTCAATATTTGTTTTGCTTCTTTGCTTTTCTTGGTTCAGGAAAGTGTAAAACAGCCGGAGTAGGAGGAGTTCTGGGAACTAAGGAGCACACACATTTCCGGCTACCCGCTTGTGGGGGCCGGCATGGGGTGCCGCTTCGCCGTGGTGGGTCTGTCTTCTCACCTGTTCTACGTGGGAATTGGAGAAGGCATGCATTCGGGTCGTTTTCTAGCTCTGGAATTCTGTAAGCTTTGTTGGACGTTTCTCCCTGTCCCTCCTTTGTCCTCAGACATTTCAGAGGCCTCCACGTGCTCTGGAAGGCAGAGGGCATGACCGCTCCCCGCCCCCCACCCCCGCCCCCATGCTGTGTGCCAGCACCGTAGCTGGCAAAGAACTGACACCCGGTAAGTATTCGTTAATGACCGAATAGATGAGACGCTCACGAACGATGTTCTTTGTCACGACCTCACTAGATCACACGGTCTTTTTTAGAAGCACCAGATAAGAATTCTGTATTTAGGTTCTTGGAACTGGGATAAAAATACAAATAGTATTGTGCATTAATTGATTGATGGGAAGTATTTTGCCCCCCTCAGTTTCCCCTTGGTCTTCCCATGGCCCCGCTAGGGAGGCCTTACCGGTTCCGTCCCACTCGGGCCTGCCGATCCCAGGTCCGGGGCCCTCTCCTACTCCATCTCGCCATTTCATTGTGTCAGATGCCGCATCTTCTCTTCGGTTGGGCAAGTCGCTCCACAGCCACTCAGATGAGCTGAGAGCCATTTCCAAACATTAGGGTTCCTGAGAATTGCCTGGGGCTGAGCGGTCCCCATTGTAAGGTTCACTCGGGGTGGTTTTGACGCAGGCGGTTAGACAAGCACACTTGGAGGAACACTCGCTCAAAACGTCTCCGATGCAGTGTTTTGTCCAGCCGAGGAGGTGGTCATGGCGAGGCCAGCGGGCCCTTTGAGCACCCGCTTTGGTTTCCAAGGAGACTGGGAATAATAAACAATAGTTTGTGTTCATCGTGGGTTTACGGTGCCAAGAGTTTTCCAAGTGCTTCACATACATTTTGTTCTTTAACTCTCTCTCCAGCCTGCTGGGTGGGTGCTGTTACTGCCTGCGCTGCACAAGGAAACCGGGGCTTCTCTGCAGCCAGGTGAGGCTGACAGTGGGACTGAGTAACTGAGTCATCCCACCACCCAGCGTGAGCAAACCTAGCTGTCGTTTTTTAGAACATCTGATGGGTGTCATTGGTCGACAGGAAGAGTAGATCATATTTTGGCTTCTACATTCATGTCCATCCCCACAAGTGACTTGCTCTTGACAAGCGAAACTGGAAAACAAAACACAACAGTGAAATGGGTGAAATTCACATGATGCCCCACCCTCCCCCTGGGTAGGACCGGCTCATGAACCAGCCGCTGCCATATTCCAAATCTAACATTATTTCATCTCAACGCTGAGCAGCTCTATCAGGGAAGCCTGAATACTGACTACTGGCCAGGAATCTGATGGTATTAAGGAATTATTATTGTTATTATTTTACCTTAGGTATGATACTGATATTATAGTAGTGTTTTTAAAAAAATGTTTGTATTTTAGAGCTGTGTACTAAAATAGGGACAAATGAAATACTAGGAGGTTTTGGACTTACTTAAATAATCCATTTGGGGGAGGGGCTAGATGAAGATGGGCTTGGGAGGGTAATTGTTGAAGCTGATGAACACACAATGGTTCTTCTCTGATAGCCTTAGTGTACAATGTTTGAACATTTTCATAATAAAGAGTGAAAAGTAATTACCTGCCTCATGTCCCTTACGCTCTGTAAGTGGATTTAATAAATTTAGGGAAAGCACTGAAGGCTAATAATGGATTAATATGTGACAGTTGCAACAGAGCATTTACATTTGGTAACAAGGACCCTCAAGGTCTTAACCCAGAGAGTCCCATAGTGTGTAAATTTCAGGCATTGCCCCAACCCGAGAGGGGAAACATTTTGTGTTGGCTCAAAGTTCCTCCTGCAGAATTGGTCCTGATCCCTGACTTTGGGGACACTTTCGATAATCACTACTATTTTTTTAGTTTCTAAATGTTTTTAAAAATTTTTTTGGTACTACTGCTGTATGATGCTAACCTAAAAATAAAAGGCCTTTCAAAGTGAGAGGCAACAAGCATTTATGGAGATCGCTGAGAATAGCCGCTCAGCGGGCCGGGTCAGGCAGGGGCCCAGACGCAGGCCAGGGGTGTCTGTGAGAGAGGGGAGGGGGACAATGGCCTCAGGGGAAAGAAGGCGTTTCTCTAAGTTTCTCTAAGTGTAGGCAAGCAACATGGTGAGGTCAGTAACGCTAAACAATGTTTTCAATTTCCAGGGCAGTAGTCCCCATTACGCATAATAACCGCTTTCTTATCTTTGCCGAAGAAGTTCTCTGGGAAACAATGTTGCAGAGGCCCAGCCCAAAGGTTAGTTTGCCCTGTTTTTAACATTCCAAGGTTTGAGGCCTGAGACGTGCAAGGCGGCGCCTCAGCTCTGGTTGGCTTTTAAAGGGCTCACCATGAAGACATGGGGGCAGAGAACATGCGAAATGCTCTCAGTCGCACCTGCCAGGCCCTCGCTGCTTCTCCGTCAGTGGGCAGTGCCCGTTGCTGAGTGTGGAGCAAACCGGGGGACCAAGAGTTAACTGGATTTCATTATCGGATTGATTGATTGATTCTTTTATCCATCTCTCCCACACACAGGCAGCATGCATTGTGTACCTACTGTATACCCTTCATGGTGCTGGGTTGACATGATACAAAGGAGCATGCAATGGTGCCAGCCTTGGGGTGGAGGGGAATGGGGTAAGTGAATGAAGGGAGCCAAAATTTTGTCACCCTGAAGCTGCTTTTTTTTTTTTTTAAGGGGTATTGATTTTAAGCTGTTTTTTAAGAAACAAAGGACTCAGAACTCGTTTCCTGCCAAAGAGATTCAAAGAGAGAAACCTGCTTCAGGAAGGAGAGTTTCGGATGTTGCCTTAGCCTAATTTGAATTAGGTATGCTAACCTTTGAGCAGGGGCCTGTAGGCTGGGTACCCCCTGTGTTCCAGAATTTCTGACTCACCCAGTCAGAATTGTCCTGCTGGGTCTGCTCCCTCTTCTTCAACTACCTGTAAATCGCCCACTCTCACTTCTGAAATCTAATACCTGCCCCACCCCCTTTTCTTTGTCCGAAAAGTCTTACATACCCAGTGTTGCCACACAGCCTTTGGAATTTTTGTGCTAATGTGAATTTCCCATGCGCATGTCTTAAAAGCATCGATTATCTCCTGTCAATCTGTCTCTGTTAATTTGACGATTAGCCCAGCCAGGAGAATTTAGGAGGTGGAAGGAAAAGGATTAAGGTTTGTTTGCTTGTTTGTTTGTTTGTTTGTTTTTTGCCCCCACAAAATAAATCTGAAAGTCCGAGGGCTTCTTGCAGAGGGTGAGACTCGTAAGGGGTCATACGTAACAAGCAGTTTCTCACCACACGCCTAGTTAAGGTCCGAATCAGGGCCGGGACCGAGGACCCCGCCGCCTGTCTGGTCCAGCACGGGGCCTGTGTTGCCCCCGGGCTTCTCCCCTGCCATCTGAAATCTCAGTTTTCTCTGTTCGTCCTCACGCCTGCAGGATTTTTCTTAAAGCCTCCTGTTACCGGCGCGGCACAGAACGCAGCGGACTTGTGTTGGGGATGCGGGCTGCTGGGGAGCACGGGCTGGACGGTCAGGGCTCGGCCTTCGAGGACGCGGCCCGGTAAGACGGCCTCGCAGGCCCGTCCCTGCACGTCACCAGGGGCGGCTGGGGCTTCTGGTGACTGACGGTGCAGGACCTCAAGCGTTCGCGTCGACCTGTTGGCGCAGCCATTGCTCACCTCTTCCCACACACCCCCGCACTTGCGCACAAAGCCACACGGTGACTTAAAAAAATACAGTTTTTAAACACCTTCCCCCAACCCTATTTGAAAATGTCAAGCGTTTCAGTCTTGAGGGGAGAGACAGCATGACTCACGGGCGGCTGACAAACAGCCACCGGGAGGCGCACCGTGAGTCACGCCTCCGACTCGCGAAAAGGCCCCGCCCGCGAGGCGCATCACGGGACCAGCCGGGAAAATTCCACTACTTCCGAGGCCCACTTGGAGGCACTTTCAGCGCCCTGGGCTTTTTCCAGCCCCTGTCTGGCGCAGGGCCCTGGGGACCCCCCAGGTATGTGGATGTCTGCAGGAAAGCAGGAAGAGTGATTGTTAGTAACGGGAATGGAACCGTTATTATCTTTCCATTCCCAGCTCCGTGCTCAGCCAGCCCCGCTTGCTTTTGTGAGCCTGCGAGACTGCAGGGTTTTCTTGAAGGGTATTGGGTTGCTAGGCAACAGCGCGGGCAGCATCCATCACACCCAGCCCTGTCAGCCAGAGTGTGGCCAGCGAGCACGTTTGCCCCCCTCCTTCTGCCTCCCGGCGCACCCCTCCCCCATGAACCAGGTAATTTGCATCTTGGGGACTGGAGCCCTGCCAGGTGATTCTGTGTATAAAACACCGCTGTGCAGCCCATGAAGCACAAATATTGTTTCTGCTTGCAAAACAGGTCATGTGACGTCGCTAAAATGCAGACTCATTTGTGCATACTCCTCACAGCAAGAGAGCAGACATCGTTTAAAAGCCTGCGCGTCAACTGCCCTGGTGTGTTCCACCTTAAAATCAGTTTTTCCTCTGCCTGTACAGCATCTCGTTTATACCCTGTTCTCTCCGCATCCCTCCCCTCCCTTTGTTCTGCGATCTCCTGAGCGATGGATGGGGTTCTTGTTTGTATGGGGACAAAATGGAGCCGATTTCTAGGTGGGACTGGGCCCTGTGGTTGACGGCTGGAGGCTGCTGTTTACCAGGCAGTCGCCGGGGCAGTTTTGCTCCGGAAGTGCCCATTTTCTGGGCGGGGTCTCCACCTGGGCACCAGCTGCCTCTGCCTTTCCTGTCCTTCCGAGCAGGCTGAGTAAGCGGGTTAGGTGCCAGAGGCCCGGTGATGGGCGGGAAAGAATGTCAGCTTCGAGGGTAGACAGACCTAGATCCAAGTCCTGTCTCTTCCCCACGCTGCTCTGGCATCTCGGCGTGTCCCCTCCCCATTTCCGAGAAGAATGTTCGCGAAAGCCAGCTCGCGGGTTACCAGGAGGCTGCATGTGACTCTACGTCAATGTGTCTGGCCTCCGGTGTCTACTAAATGGCAGATACTACAAAGATTGAGTGAATCGCAGATTGATCCCCAGTTGGAAGAGTACTTCAGATGGCACTTGCTTCAGCCCAACAAGGAAATCTCACCACCCCTCTCCCCCCGCTCCGCTTCTCCCAGTCACGGGACAGAGCCGAAGGCTGCACTGCACTGACACTTGGTGACAGGGCGGGTTGCCGGCTCTTAGGCTCCTAGCCCAGTGGTCTTCCTTGCAGGCCCATTATGGTCTATGTTGCCTTCCTTAGGTTATCTCTTGGCTTTAGGGCCTTACGGGGGCCTGACGCCCCTCCTTCTTTACATAACTGAACAAGGCTGTCCGGCTGGTGGGGACCTACCCCAGGATTCCAGTGCAGATGAAGACCTGGAACCTGCTTGAAGGACTGGCAAAGCTGAAGACTGTGCCCAGGAGCCCGGGAGCCCGGGAGCCCGGGGGCATGCTTTGCTGGAGGGTCCTCTGCCAGCCTTAGCACGCTTTATGTGACCTCAGCCCTGATGCCGCTAAGCAAGAACTACATCTAAGGCCCGATCAAGGCCAAGTTGTTAGATAGAGAGTATGTGGGACACCTTACCTGAAGGTGACTTTCTAATTCTAGGTTTGAAACCACAGCTGCTGAAGGTGGTTGGTGTCACAAGGCCTCCCTTGTCACTAAAAGTGCTGCTTTATACATTTAAAGAACCCTCCCTCACCAAGAACCCATTCCGTTCTCTCTCAGAGAAGCCACTGCCCCAGCTGGGGCCTTCCTGGTCTGGGGTTGCCGAAAACGGAAGGCCTTTCCAGGAGCCTGGGAAGAGGAACAAGAGACTGTCTGGGTTTGCTGCAGGTCAGAGCGAGGCGGGAACGCTGACGGGTAAAGGGCATCTGAAGGAGGCAGATAGGCTGATGCATTTGGGGGCTCTGCCTCTGAGGGCTGGGCAGGGGTGCCCTGGTGGCCAAGAAGGAGGGGCTCTTAGGAGATCTCACTAAGCAGGCTCCCTGTGAATCCCTCTCCTACTCCCTCCCCCACTGAAGGGGCCACTGGGACACCAACCATGAAGTGGCGGAAAAGGATTCCCCCCCAAGGCAGGACAGGGCATGCATGAAAGACAACTTGGAGTCCAGGGTGAGTGAGTGACAAAATACATCTAGAACTGCAGTCAAGGACATGAGCCAGGCTCACTGGCTTTCGGGCTTGGCTCTATCGTGTGGCTGTGGCACCTCGAGCAAGTCATGGGACCTCCAGTAGCCTCAGTTTGCACACCAGAAAAACGGGGATGAGACTATATAACTGAAGGCTTATTTTGAAAGTTAAGTGAGATAATCTATGCAAAACGCTTGGTTAGTGCCTGGCGCACAGAATAGCCCAGAACTGTTAACTCTTGCTGTTGTTACAGCCTGAGCCGTTCACCCGTACCTGTTCTGTAGCCACAGGTTAGAGAGGACAGTGGACTGGACGCAGCCCCAACTCGACCCCCAAACGTGAGAGCCTTTTCACTTCACCTAGAAGAGGCTGCTCTGCAGACAGCTCACCCTCATGGCGCCGCCCCGTCCAGCCCCCTGGGAGCGTGACTGCTTTCCCAGCCTGCCAGCAGTTTCCTTCCTTTGGGCCGCCCAAGTACAACACGGGGCTATTTGAAAAGTAGCGCACGAGAGGCGCAGCTGCACCGTGATTCAGCTGGTTCTTCTACCAGAGAGGTGTGACCTTGTAGGGGAGCCCCCATGGGATGCAAGGGCCAGACAAAAGTGGGGGCGACTCCCCAGACCTGCCCGCTGCCCACTGCTGTTATCAGTGGTTGGCAGCCTGATCCCGGCCTGACTAGCACAACCCTGGGACCCAAGAGGGGTGCGCAGCATGGAGGCCTGAGGAATGGCTGCCACCCTCACGGGGCCAGAGACTGGCGATTAGAGTAGCCCGGCCAGGGGCCGGCGAGGAGGATGGCGAGGAGGTGGGGAATGCTGTGCCCCTCGCCCCTCCGCAGGGGAGGTGCAGGGAGTGACTCTCCCTCCACCACGCTCCCCTGCCCCTTTGGCATTAAGTGGAAGTGTTTTTCTCTCTTGTCTCTCCTCTTTCTTACAACCAAACGTCATCTTTAGGCTGTAAACACAGTGCCAGGAAGACTGTCACATCGTCCCATCTCGTCGGGGACATGGAAAGATGCCGGGGCATATTGTGAACTATGTAACCTGGGGACACTTGTGTATAAAACCCGCTGATGTTCTGGATAAACTGTCATGTGCAGCCTTTTGTTTTTTAAAACCCTCACCTAAGGATACCTTTATTGATTTTAAAGAGAGAGGAAGGAGGGGAGAGAGAGAGAGAGAGAAACATTGATCTGTTGCCTCCCACTTTCACCCTGGGGACTGAACCGGCAACATAGATATGTGCCCTGCCCGGGAATCGAAACTGTGACCTTTCGGTGTATGGGAAGATGCTCCAACCAACCGAGCCACACCGGCCAGGGCACACTCAGCCTTTTAAGAACAGATCTGAGTGCATAAGGAAGTTAGGGGAATCTGCATGAAGAGGGCTCTCCCTGCAAGCTGGGGCATCGGGCATGTGATGGAGCGCGGCACCCTGGGGCGGGGTTGTGGGCGCAGGCTGACCTGGGTAGCGTAGGCACGTGGATTTGAAAGCTCATCCAGGACATTTGGATGGTTTCCAGTTTGGGGATATTACTGAAATGTTCAAATAGTGCTGCTTTGAACATTCTAAGTACCTCAGTCTTGGTCGAACATAAGACATTTCTGTTGGACAAAGATCTGAGAGAAAAATGATTGGACCTTACTTGTGCATCAACTCAGGTTTGGGGGATACCGCTAAGCAGTTTTTCAGAGCTGGTGGCCACTGTGAGCTCCCAGCGCCTGTGCGTCCCCTGCTCTGCGTCTTCCCCGGCAAGGGATAGTGTCTTCCCTCCGCCTCAGTTTAGCCACTCTGGTTGGATTTGTGTCTCATGATGATGGATGGCGTGAACAATTTTTCATAAGTATTTTGGCAATTTGGTATATGCTTTTGTGAAATACCTGTTTTAAGTGCTTTGTTCATTTTTTCTGTTTTTTCTTACTAATTTGTCGTTTTTTAATATACCTAAAATATAGACCCCTGTCAGGCACCTATATTGCAAATATCTGTTCCTGTTTCGCATCTTGCCTCTCCATTGCCTTTGTGGTGTCTTTTGATGAACAGATGTCCTTTATTTTAATAAAATCCAACTATCAGACTTATCCTTCTGTGGCCTATTTAAGAAATGTCTGTTTACTCTAAGGTAATGAAGCTATTTCCCTATGACTTCTTTTAGAAGCTTTATTGTTTTTATTGTTTTTTTTTCACATTTAGATCTACAATACAGCTGGAATTCATTTTTTGGTAGATAATAGATCTTTTTTTAATATATGTAGAGGTTGATACTAATTTTTCCCATCTAGATATTCGGTGGATCAAATGCCATTTAATTTAAAAGAATATTCTTTCCCTCCTTGTACTGCATTGTCACCTTTGCCATAAATCAAGTGACTGTGTGTATCGGCCACTTTCTGGATTCAATACTCTGTTCCCTAGCCTGTTCGTTTACCCTGGTGACAGCACCTCACTGTGTACCATTGCCTAGTTTCACGGTGCGTCTCGATACCAGGCAGAGAAAGTCCTTCAGCTTCTTCAAGTCTGTCTTCTTCTTACCTGCTGAGATTTTTAGTAGGATCACTCCGAAGCTCTAGATATGTCAAACTGTGCAGAGTTTATATATTACAGTATAGAATCTTCTAGTATAAGAACACAGCAGAGTACTTGCACAACTTCCATTATACAATACCTAGGTATTTCCTGATTTTTGATGCTACTGTAAATTCCTCATGGAGGTTCAAAGTTCAAATGTACATTCCCCGTTAGGTCCGGGAACTCCCAAGCTGAGAAATTAATATAAAAGTGGTTCTAAGCAGCGATACTACCCCTGCAATGCCTGTCAGAAGCAAATTAACCAACCTCCCTGGAGGGAAATGCCCTCAAGCCAGGCAGCTCAAGATTGCTACAAATAGAGGTGTGCTAACTATGAGCTCACCAGCCCAAATCACAGAACACGCGACGAGCCAACCCACCATGAGCAACTGTCAGCAAATGATGTAGCTGCCCCATTAGATCCCAGCAACTTAAGCTAGGGAGACTCTGAAACAAATATATATATACACAGTGATTATAGACCGAAAAGAAGGCACTGAAATGGATAAAGAGGACGAGACATTATTTAAAATGAATGAGGTGGGTTTTAAAAAGGAATCTGATAATGTTCATACAAATAAAAATATAGTCATTAAAATTAAAAACTTGATGGAGAGATTAGACAAAGGAGTGGGGAATTGGAAGGTAGAGCAGAGAAAGTGGCTGAGAGATCAGACGTGAAAACAGGAGAGGGAGCGAAGGGACGGGTAGGGCAGGATGAGATATAATATTTTAAAATTAATATTAAAAAATTTAATATTCTTATACATATTAAAAGCATACAATGCATGGGAGTAATAAACCCCAAATTCCGGCTGTGGGATTTTCTGGACATGGAAGGAGGGGATGAGGACAAGAGCGGGACACATTAGGGTTCTCAAGGGCTTTTTGGTATCTGAAGTGCTTTTTAAAAATAACATGAATAAAAGATCAGCTTCCCGTCCTGGTCCAGATGGAGTACACCCTTAAGCCTGGGTCTCCAACTGATCACAACTAAAATCGTGCCCTGAAGATGCAAGCGTCTGAGGAACCTGAAAGGTCACAGCAGGCAGATTGGGGAAGGGCGTCCACACTTGAAGGGTGATCTGTTCAGGGGTGAGTTACCAACTTTTCCTTCTCTTTTACCTCCCAACTCGGATTGAAGAGCAGGCTGGTTGTGAACCTCAAATTCTGAGGGAAACTCATATCCTGGCCAGGAGACTGAGAAAAGGGGGCCGGGCGCTAATGAGCAGGAGAAGTTTGGGAGAGAAGAGAAGTGGAGAAAGGGGATCCCAGTTCTGCGTGTGGACCAACGCAGACCTAGGCTTGGCCCGGCGTTGCCCGTGGCCAGGACAGATACGCTGCCGGGCTTCGCCAGCTCCCCCAGCCCCCCCGACACGGGGGCCCCACAAGCAGAAGAGAAGGAGGAGCTTAGGGTCAGAGCCCAGCTGGGTCGAGTGCCTGCTAAAACAAAACAAAACCTAAATCGTTGTAGCATAATATTTAAAAATGGACAAGAGATACTGCAAACTTACTTGGCATGTGAGAACCAGGAAAAGGGGAGCGTTTCTTAGAGGAACGGGGAGTCAATGGCTCCCTTCAATCCCGAGATGGCCCGGTTACTGGAGTTATCCAACGAAAACTTCATGGCAGCGACTGGGATCACCCCACAAGGCAAAGGAAACACCATCAAATGGGAAGATTGAAATGGTCAGCCGAGAAACCATTAAAAAAAAAACCACAATGGGAATTTTAGAAACAAAAATGATAATATATGAAATAAAAAATTCATCGAACGGATTTGATAGTAGAATGGACATGACCGAGGAGTCAGTGTGTTTCAAGTCATTAAAAGTTGATCCATTCTGAAGGACAGGGAGAAAAATGATTGGAAAAGAAGCCGGTCTCGGGAGCCTGTGGGACAAAATCCAAAGGTGAAACATTCTTGGGATAGGGCACCAGTGGTAGAGAGGGCAGAGACTGGAGCAGAAAAATGGTTGAGGAATTGATCACTGAAAATGTCCCAGATCTGGCGAAAAACAGATATTTGTAGATTCAGGAAGCTCAGCGAATCTCAAGCAAGGTAAACGGAAAGGGCATCATGCCCACACGCATCATAAGCAAGCTGTTGAAAACAGAAGATCGTGGAAAGATTTTGAAAGTACCAGAGATAAATGACACATTATATGCATGGAAACGATGACTCATATGACTGGGGTTTACAAACCGCTTAGGCCAGGAGGCAGTAGAAGAACATTTTCAAGTGCTTAAAGAAAAGAACTGGCCCCGG
>PVJD01017060.1:0-18750 GCA_004026545.1 Mormoops blainvillei
AAGCCCTAGGTCAAGAGTTAGAGTCGGGCAGGGGGGCAGCCCACTCCCATAAGCCAGGGCAGTATGTTTGGGTAAAAGACTGGAAAAAAGAGTCCCTCCAACCCAGAATGGTTGGGCCCTACCTAATACTGTTAACTACCCCCACCGCCTTAAAAGTTGCAGGTATTACTCCATGGATCCATCACACCAGAGCCAAGGCCGCCGCTGACCCTGAGGAAACCAACCCGGGACCGGAACAGGGACCAGGCCGAATCCCAGCCCTAAAGCTGCGAAGGACCTGCCAAGACGGGAAGGAGGAGTGGACCGTCGCCGAGCCAACACTACCTGTCACCATCTCCAGGACTAGACCCAACAGGAGCAGAGGACCCCATTTCTGGGTGCCGAGACAGATGAAAGCGCTGTCTAAGCACCCACAGGGGGTAATGTAGAGGGAGTCAGGGCCGACACCAAAGACGAAATGAAATGTTATCTGCCCTGCTGCAGGTGTTGAGACACTATCTGTCCTGATTAATGCTGTAAATGTTTCTCTCCCACTTCTGTAAGCCCCTTTGTGCCAAATCTATACTACTCCTCCCAATACCCTCCCCTGCTTAGCCCAGCATAAAAGGAAGGCAGGGCTATTGTTCTGGGCTCAGAATTTGGAGTTTGTCTCCTCTGGGCCCGTGCACGTAAATAAAGATCGTGCTCCTAACCCCTCAGTGTCTGGTCGCTTCATTTTTCTGTAACAATACATTGAGAAGTGTAAATATAAAAATGAGGCAGAATAGCCCTGGCTGGTGTGACTCAGTGGATGTAGTGCTGTTGTGCCAACCAAAGGGTTGCTGGTTTGATTCCCAATCTGGGCACATGCATGGTTTGCAGGCCAGGTCTCTAGTAGGGGGTGCATGGGAGACAACCACACGTTGATGTTTCTCTCCCTCTCTCCTCTTTTCCCCTCTGTCTAAAAATAAATAAATATTTAAAAAAAAAATAAAGTAAAATATATGAAAGTCTGCAATGTAGGTACTATAAAATTTAGTAGTAAAAATCAAGCTGCACACATAGAAATCAGTATATAGGATTAATAAAAAAAATAGAACTGGTGGGATAATGGCATTTTAATTTTTGCATATCAAATCCCCATTGTTAACTATGAAATGCAAAAGGCATCTCTTTGAACACATCAGAGGTAGACCAAAACATCCAGGGCTTGAGTGTAAGAATGACAAATGAAAGAGAAGTATATTAAAGCAGATTAGACTTATTTAATGCTTTTCCCTCACAAGACATTTACTATTTGTGCAAACAGCTGCCAAAGGAGAAACTAATAGTCCAGGTAGGAAGTTGTGGCTATAGCTGGTAAATAGAAGGTAACTTTTCATATTCTCATAAAGCAGGAGGACAAAATTTGAGTTTCTGGACTATCAAGATAGTTAAGACTTGATGGACTAATACACTAGAGTGAAAGCAAGCACTTTGAAGTGAGCACAACAGTTGAAGGCACTTTTTAAATTCAAGAAATTTACTGAATTCTAAGTGGTCCTACTATGATAGATTTAGCACCAGTAAAAGTGGGAGCTAATAGGCTAAGAGGCTGATGAGTGTCTTCAGGAGTAGCATAATGCTGAGGAGAAAAAATAATATGCTTCAGAGCCTAGCATGTACTGAAGGTCTTGGTAAATGCTTGCCACACAGACACACACAGACACAATCCCATACAGTGCAGCAAAATAAGACTATGAGCAAATTAGAAATAGAGTAATCCTCCCAAAAGAGAGAAAAGCAGCTTTGACTAAACTCAATTTCAACAGGAAATAACTTATTCTGCTTCTTTTTGAACAATACAACATGACAACATTTTAAAGACAAAGTTAAGGGTATTTGAAGTTTCAATCTATTTCATTTTGTTTTCATATAAAATGGCCGGCAGTAATTTAAGAAAATGGTGAGGATGACAGAGACAAAATCAAATGAATAAAAATGAAAACAAACAAACAGTAAAATTCAACACAAAGGTGGTCCAAAAACTGTAATTAGAAGAAAAAGAAAGGATGATGAAAAAGATATTTTTATGTAAAACGATAGAAAATATAAAATAACTATTAAATGGAAAATGTAAAATTGACGACTATAACAACTGACATTCAGAAAACACGAGAAGTCTTAAAAACAAATTAGCCAAAAGAGGTGAGGGAAATCACTTAATTTACAGAAAATATGCAGATGAAAAATAACTAGATATAGGTAATAAAGTTTAAAATGTGCTTAGAACTCATTATAAGAAAAATGGTGAAAAGATCTGACATGACTGTAAATGAAGTTACAAATAAAAGAAGGAAATACAAATAAGAAACATTATTAGAAGGTATAATAGCCCCAAATATTCTAAACTAATAAAGGTGAATCACCCCAAATTAGGGGTTCTACAAACACTAGATGGGGTAAATCCAAAGTCATTAATAGAACTATCAAAGTAAAACCGTTAAAACCAAAAACAAAGAGAAAAAAATATAAGCATTAATAGAAGAACAAAAGACATGTTACCTTCAAGGAGCAATAGTAATTCTGACAGCTGAAATCACCTCTAAAATTATGACACCATAAAGATAATAAAATCATATGATCCAAATGTTGAGAGAAAAAACTACCAGGTCAGAATTTGACTTCAAATAAAATTATCCTTCAAAATTAAGTATAATTAAAATTATAGATAACATTTTATTATACATGAACTGAAATAAATCTTTAGCAGTTCTACTAGGAAAACAGTAAGCAGGGACATACATAAAGGAATTAAAAGCAAATATATATATATATATGTATGAGAATTTACTACATAAAGCAGTAATACTATCTTGCCAACTTTAAAACATAAGTAGAATAAAGATAAAAAATAGTTATAAAACAGGAGAAAGTAGAAAAAAGAAATAGTATCCTGCCAACTAGAAATTCTAGATTGCAGATAAAAACAAGAAAATAGGATAGAAAGTATGGGGAGAATTATCAAGAAACATGAGGAACAGATCAAAAAAGTCCCAAAAATTCATTTAGTAAGAATTTAATTCATTTAGTAAGAAGTAAAATTATATGTACATATATATATAATGGAATTATGTACATAATTCATGTACATATATATATGGGGAGAGAGAGAGAGAGAGACTGGCAGAAGTAAGGTAAGGTTTGCTTGAGTATGGTTGGTAAGGTAATAATATGAGTGTAATAATTTATAGTTAATTTGAACACTTCACCTAAAATGTCATATGGTGTGCTTGAGTGTGATATTTGTTATGTTACAAAATATCATACATACTTATGGTATTGTAATAAAAGATTTTGTAATAAAAAGGGAGTGTTATTATGCTGGAGATATATATATATATCAGCTATAATTGTGGTGATATATATATAATGTATATATAATTTATATATAATATATAATTATATATATAATTGTGGAGTTATATATATGTATATGTATGTGTGTGTGTATATCTATATATCTATATCTATAGATATAGATATATATATCAAGAGTAAATACAGCCAATATTGGGAGTGTGTGTGTGTGTGTGTATCTCCACAATTATAGCTGGTAACTCCAATACTTCCTTCTTAGTAATTGACAGAACAAAAGTTAGAAAACCAGGTGGGATGTGGATGACCTGAATAACACTATCAACTAACTTGAACTAATTCTCATTTTTAGAACACTCCACTCAACAGTAACAGAATATACATTCTTTACCCAAGGGCTCAAGGACACATACAAAGTATTCCACTAAAACCGATCTGCTCCCAAAATGAGCCAAATGAAACACATTTTCCCAAGGACATGATATATTGTACAAAATAGTTTTCAACAAACTACTGTGCTCACAATAGCTCTACCAGATATGTGGGGAAGTATTTTGAAGTAGAAATGAGTAAAAGAGATTACAAGAAGTGGTGTGACACACAATAAAGGCTCTTGATAGAGGTTGCCAGTTTCACTCAAATGTGATTTTTAAAAATAAAACCTCTCCTGTGATCAGATCAACCAAAAAGAAGATGAAACAGAGTTTGAATAGGTTAGAAATGAAGGAGGTTAAATATTAGGAATCCAGAAAAAAGGTTTTATTAATTTAAAAGGAGATTCTGCTTTTGAATTTTGCAGATTGTGAAGCCTCCCACTTTGGCGAAGGCGGACAAAAATAAAGTTCACAATAAGAAAGCAGGTGTGAGAAATCAAGAGTAAATACAGCCATTAATATGATAGTCACAAACAAGAAAACCAGCAAAATAATTGAGATATTAATGAAGATAAAGCTCTTAGAAAAAAGTGAAGAAGTTCTGGTACTTATAACAAATATCCAGATCACTTGAGTTAGTAGATTTGTCTGTAAGTTTTAAAGGAACAGATTCTTTCACTTTCTTTGTAAGTCTATAATGAAATCTCAACATATCTGTTGTTCAGAAACAACTCACAGAGAAGACAAAAAATTTATCTAGATTCAAAAGTTGTATTCAGTTTACATCACCTTCTCTTTCCCAGTCTCACTCTATCCCTATTGATTAAATATATTTTAATGGTAGAATTATAGTTTTACTAGAGGAAAACCTAAGAAAGAGTAGAGTAGTATTTTGCCAAAAATATTTATATACAATTATATATAAAGTGATTCATGTATATGTAAAATATATGTAAAATGATTACACGAGTGATGTTCAGTGTTTTTGCCCCTCATAATGGCAACCAAAATGTCCTTTATATTTACAGTTGGTCTTGGACAGGAACTTTCTCTCTCTCATGGAATAAGACTTATGTGTAGTAGCAGTATCAGGAAGAAAGGCCTTTATTTTTTTCTTCCCTTCCCCAAGACACAAATTGTCCCTGCCTTGCCCAGGGAGCAGCTATTCTATCTCCTGCTCTGTGAGTTAAGTCTCTCATAAGAGAAGAGTCCAAAGAAACTATAAGAATCAAATGGAAAGGCCTAGGAAAGAAAACCCTAGTATTAGAAAAGAAGAGTCCTTTGCCTGAAGCAGCAGGAGACTTGAAATGGCCCATTATGGTCTCATGGTTGTTGGACTTCTTTTGTAATGGCTCATACGAACATTGTACCATGAGCCCTGGTTTGAAGCTGCAGAAGTTCCTATTGGGCTGGCCAAAAACTTTGTTTTTCCCCAACAGATGGCTCTAGTGGCACTTAGCTGTCTTTAACTTCATTTGAAACAATTTTGTTAGATTATCTTGTGACAGCTGTCATATCAGCTTGCATTAAAAAAATCAAAATTGGTGAATTTTTATGTAGCCATTACAGTATTGAAGATGGAAGAAAATGCAACATTTTTGGTACATTATGCTTTATTATTTCAAGAAAGGTAAAAATGCAACTGAAACACAAAATAAAAAGATCTGTGCAGTATATGGAGAAGGTGCTGTGACTGATCAAACGTGTAAAAAGTGGTTTAGAAGTTTTGTGCTGGAGATTTCTCACTGGACGATGCTCCATGGTTGGGTAGACCAGTTGAAGTTGATAGCAATCAAATAGAGATGTTAATTGAGAACAATCAAAGTTATAGCATGTGGGAGATATCTGACATGTCTGAAATATCCAAATCAATAAAGTTATTGGAGAAAATTTTTTTAAATGTGTCTTTTATTTTATGGAAAAAAAAAGTATGGACTTTTTGGCCAACCCATTATTATCTGGACTCCATTACATTCCATTAATCTAACAATTCACTAAATTTATGCCAGGTTCTAGGAGAGGGAAACTATACTCCCATTTGCTACTTCAGTGGGAGGGATAGCAAAGATATTTCAGTTATTTCTAATCTCTCATTATATTCCCCAACCCCCACCTCCACATTCATTGGTTAAAATTGATCAGGAGCATTATTATGAATTTAAAATACTCAAATGTAAGTATCTTCAAAGGGGAAATGCATGTAAACTTTATAAGGCTAAACTGAAAGGAACAAAAAAACAAGAGAAAATATCATTTTTATTACCCTTTAGCTCTTATTTATACTCTAATGGAAAATATATGCCAGGCCAAGAACTCATTTTACCTATTACCTAACTAAAATTTTGTACTTACTTTCTAACACTTAGCTCCAAGTTATTTATTTTATGCCACAATTTCTTGATGAACTTATTTAAAAATTAAAAGTTTATTAATCTTAAAAATGTGTTTTACTATTTTATGTTATCCAAGGATTTTTATATTTAATTTTATATTTTATCTCTTTTATACTAAAACAAAAGGTAAAATAAAAGCAAATTTAAGTGAGTTATTTCATTTATTTTTGTGGCAAAACTTAGTCTGATTTTATTACCCCTGAATTTACTATATTATCTGAAGACGTTGGTATGGCAGGGTGGTCTTGATAGAATAAAACATCAAGAGAAGTGCTTAATTTTTTAAAAATATTTTATTTATTTATTTTTAGAGAGAGGAGAAGGGAGGGAGAAAGAGAGAAATACCAATGTGTGGTTGCCTCACCTGCACCCCGTACTGGGACCTGGCTAGCAACCCAGGCTCATGCTCTGACTAGGAATTGAACTGGCAAACCTGTGGTTCGCAGGTGGACACTCAATCCACTAAGTCACACCAGCCAGGGGAAGAGAAATGCTTAATTTTTAATCTTTTGAAGCACTTATATTAGAGTCTTCCATAATAAGCTTATCTATAGAACTCCATACCTATTTAAACTCTTTTCTTTTTAATGCCAATAAAACAGAAATTTTGAGAAGACAGAATATGAGCCCATAAGACAAATGTTAACAAGAATGACATTTTTACTCTGATTTTATTTTTGTTATTTAGTTTCTTCCAAAAGTCAAGAAAAAGCATTAGGATTCATATTTATGGCTGATTCTAAGTATAAAAAAATGAAAAATTAGCAATTTTATACAGATTTAGAAGTGAAAAAGTTGGAATATTTTTCAAGTTCAATGCATAAAACATTTTGCTTGTTGCCCTAACACATATTCTAATTTGACTAAGAATGAAAAAATAATCCAGAGAATTAATATAAGCACCTTGAATATTTTAATCAGAAACTCCATCTGAAATGGACAATTAGTAATATTTATTTATTAAACTTAATATTAGATGCATTGAAAACTTTATATATGACAAACTCTTATTGTAAGAATTAGTTGAGACCTATAACTTTAATTATATGCCTTTATTTATAATATTGCTGTTAGTTGCTTAGTAAAACAATAATTGTCTTCATTCTTTTAGAAAATTTAATCAATTTTCATACGAATAAAATTTGGTTCATATCAGTCTGGCATACTGAACTTCTGATTGGCAATCCATAGTAAACTATTCTCAGAACCCCCGAGAAGACATTTGGTAACACTTCAGTACCTTTTTTCGTGATGGGATATGGTGCTGGCCTATAATTTGTGTTGTAGTTTTACTATTTAAAATGTGTTTAGGCTCTTTGATCAACAAAGTATCTTCTAAAATGCATAAATGTGCTTCCAGGGTTGCACTGAAAAATACTCTGAATCTGCCCACATCTGTATATTTTTGTCATTTATACTTTTCAACCTTAGTTTACTTTTTTCAGAGTTTTATTCAACAGCTTCTAGAACAGAATCTGAATAATATACTTGTCAGGAAAATTCTATCATCTTCAGATAATTATAAATATGGTCAAAGGTTTAAAGAAAAACATAAAGTTAACAAATGATTAGGAATATCATGTGACTTCAGTTTAATTTACAGCATATGCAATCTTAGTGTCCTTTTACATTTAAATCAAAGTATGTACTGTATATACAAAATTAGAAATGTTCATTATAACACCTTTAAGAGAAATAAAATGTAATTATTTCTTGCCCCACTGCACAAAGATTTGTTAAACCAATGGCCCTGTTAATTTAAAAGCTATTACAAGTTATGATTAATCTTTATAGTTACAATACTTATTGAGAATAAATTACTTAAACCTTTAATTAAAAGTTTAATAATCATTAAAACTACATAATTTAGAAAGGAAAGTGTCTTGAGTTCTAACACTTTTCTAATTTAATACTAAATCTAGTTAAAATATAGTTACATGCAATAACTTTCAGGATACTGGCTTTGAACAGTTTGAGGGATGCTCACATGATAACACTTTTCTCTGCTTTGGTACTAAAACACAACACATTAAAAAAATTATCTAATAGGTAACATCATTGACAATCAGAAACTTTGCTCTTTTCAAACAGCAATTGCCAAAGCATAACCCTATACAGAATAGACACATTTCCCTTTTGTTAATGGATTCTTAGTATGCCTTAGTATATCTTTTTGGACAGATTGCAAGTCAAGGAGAAACAATCATACATAAGAAAAATCACCCATGAAACACAGTAGCAATTATTATATTGTAGCATTTTAAAAAGGAATGCAGTATTCATTCAGAATTTGAAAGCAAGCACGCCCAAGTAAGGCTCTGTGCCTGTGTGTATGTATGCAGATATGTATATTCACACTAGGAAACACAAAAATAATAAAACTGCTTGCAGGAAGTATGTTCCCCCTTGGCTTTAAATTTTACACTAACAGCATCCTGGAAAGAGAATCAGTTACCAGTAGTGGAAATATCATTCAGAGACAATATTCACTTGAAAGATATGTTTCCTTCTTTAAGAAAATGGTACCTTAGTATTTACTGCACACACACACACATGCTTTCATGCATACATTTATTTTTTATTCTCCATTCATAAGACTTAATTATAACATTTGTCTCCCAGGAAATAAAAAGGAGGTGGTGGAAGTATATATTCTAGCTTGTGGCTTTATATTCTCCCTGGGAAGGCATTTTACTAGACAGTTGTACACAACTATGTCCTATTTGAGAAAGGGTGGAGAGCTGCAGTTGAAATGTGTAGGTTTAGATGCTTAAAATATTCAAGGTGAACAGCTACTCAAGTACCCATTTGTGTCTGCCTTGCCTACATAACCATGATTTAGCCATTAGGAATGTTCAAATGATCCAGTAACTACCACCTCTTAGATCCAGGATTAAAAGCTCAGTTCAATATCATTACTGAAGAATTAATCACATTTAAGCATCCGAGAACTGGGTCCCACATATCCACAAACATTCCCATATCTTGGTTTTAGATGGCTGTTTTTTCATGTGTTTTGGGATAATTTGATATTTTATTCACACATTTGTTCTTGACCTCTTCAAATTCTCACTTTGAGAATTTATAGAATTCTTACTTTAGACATCCTTATAAAATAATTTCAGCCTAGTAAAATTTTTAGGAAGAAAGCTAAAACTAGTAAATAAAATGCTAACAACTTCCAAACTTGAAAACATGAATAAGTGTTTTCAAATATTATTTGTAACTAATTATATTAGAATTTGGATTGAAGATCTCCACTGATGCAATCTTTAAATGATAATTATATTACATGTTGAACCATAAAGGTTGTTCTAACTCCCAATGTGATGGAAGTAGTTACATTTACTGTAGACTGTTCTTAGTTCTCAGTCCCAGCCCATCTTGGGCTTGAATCCTATGAGGAAAGCAGGCAGTGAAACAAAAACAAACAAATGAAATAGGGTGGTACACAGGGAGCAGATCTGGAAGCTTCCTTGAGAGGTGAGTATGAAAGGAGAAGCAGAGATATGGAAGAAAAAGAAAACAGAGGTCCCTATATATTTCTCTGGGCTGCAGAGAAATAATTTATCAACATGTGGCTAACAGACAGTCAGTAACCTGTGAATGTGAGTATATACTTAAATTCCTTCAAATTACCCCATTGCTAAGACAAACCAATTAACAGATTATAACATAGAAGAAGCTTTCAAATAGGAATGTCATAAAAATAACATGAGGGGAACTTGAATTTTCAGGAATAATGGAAGAACAAAGTAGTAAGTAGAAAAGATAATTCCCCCCCACCAGGGTTATTTTTTTAAAGAAAACATGGACAACAGTTTAAAGTAAACACATTGGCATTGTATATTTTTTAAATATATTGTGTGTAACACATATAGAAATTGATTAGTGAGAGGGCATAAATGAAGTGACAGAGTTGGTGTTTTCTGGATATTGCACAAAGTTCTAAAACATTAACATTAGGCACACTGTGAAAAGAGAGATCTATACATAATAAAGGAGTTAAAAAATACAAGGAGATATATTTTAAAAGCCTGTAAATAAAAAAATGGAAATAGAAATGAAAGAAAAGATAAAATAATAATTTAAATAGCCTAAAATATGTCAGGAAGGAGAAACAAATCTGTAATGCAAAGAAGACAGACAATATAATAATAATAATAAATAATAGTTAAGTCCTGACATATTAATAATTATATGAAGTATTAATTGTCTAAACTCTTCAAAGCCTGGATTTTTAGGTCCAGCATAACTTTCTATAACTGTATTTCCATCCTAATATCCATTTCTCCTCTAATTAGGGATTGGTATGTTTTAATGAGTATGAAGTTATACAGGAAGTCAGAATTTTTACTCTTGTTCAGATATTTAATACAATTTAATACAAGTACCCTACTCTTTTGAATATTGTCAAATTATATTTTAGAAACTATGTTGCTCCATGTAATACTGGAGAATGTATAATCTTGCTACAAATTAGGGTATTTCCAATTTTTTTTCCTGTTGTTTCTAGGAAATTTGTTAATTTTGGGAATACTTTCTTTATATTTTTGTTTTCCTTTTTTCACCATTCTTTCTTCTACTTTTCTTTCTTCTCTCCTCATCTCCAGCAACTACATAACTCTTTGCAGCCAATTATTTTTGTAATCACCAAGAACTTTCTTACTGTTTCCCTCCCTCTTATAATATCTTATAGTCTTTTCTTCCCCCTTTTACTCCTTCTACATCAGTAACTTTTAATGTGAGGACCATGGAACCCATGAGCTTGGATGGGTTCCCAGAGATCTGTGAGTACGCAGAAATTTGGTGTATTTTACCTGTGTTGAATGTGCTTTTTTTTTCCCCAATAGAAGATCTTTGAAGTCTTAAAGATATAAGTGAGTGATCAAAAAATTATCAGGAAAACTTATATAATTTCTCTCCAGTTTCTCTTCATGTCCCCCTCTAATATCTGCACACTTCCCTGTCATGATAAACTACAATACTAGTGGAATGTTGCAATCTTTCCTTTCATTTTTATTTCCAGAATTTCTCTCTTTACTTCCACTTACAATAACTATGACATGTTTTCCTTTAAGGAATTCTTTGAACTGGTAGGAGAGAAAGAGCTCCCTGGCAGTGTCTTATGGGAGGGTAAAAATACAATCCACAAACCAAAAGCCCAAATATTTTGCACATGCCAATTCCCAGGAACACGAACTAGTAGATGTCTCACTGCTAAGCACGCCTTGCTACATCTATGTAATAAGGATGAAAAACCTTCCACTGTTTTCCAGTTGATTTAGAAAGGAATACAGAAATCTTACAACTTGTCACCCACTACTATCTGTTATTTTAAGATGTCAAAACATCCAAGAGAAGGACAGAAATTTTTCCATGAGTTATCTGAAAGAGACCATTATTATGGACATTTTCTCCTCTGAAGCCTCATAACTGCTGAAATATTAAAGACAACTAATTCTTTTTATAAGATGCATTGGCTGATATCAGTCAATCTAAAAGTAAAATTGTTTCCCAAACTATATGTTAGATCATTGAAAGAGTTGTTCTAGAAGAAATGCATATAAAGTACATTAAAATCTTCTGATAATCCTTCAGTAAAGAAATTTGTTTCACTTAATTTAACATTTCCACAGACATTAACGTTCAGGACATTTACTACATTTTAATTCACCCAGAAGAGAAATATTTTATAGAAACCACTAAACCATTTGGGGAAATCATAAACTAGAAAACTAATATTCTATTTTATTTGAATGATATAAATAATACAATTAAAAATATGATCCTTATTATCACTTCATTCCAATATTTACAACCAAAGAAAAAATTTCAAAACTAAAAATCAAAAACTGCAAAACTCCACATCTAACCCACACTTACAGGAAAGAATAGATGAAGATATTAGAAATAGTATTTATTATTATTTACATTTAAAACGGTAAGTAGAGAGAAGTCAAGCCTTTTTTTTTATTATTCAAAAGTTTTATCTTAACTCTAAGTTGTCTAGTTGGAATGGTCAACGTACAAATGTTAAAAATAAATTAGAATAAGAGTGATATCTCATGATATTTGGGGAAAATGAAATGTCCTTGAAAATAGCATTTGATTGAATTTGATATCATGATATACTAAAAAGAGAAAAACAAAGGAGATCTATATTAGTGTTGCCAAACAGTTACAGCATAGTCAAACTAAAATTCACACTTTGCTGGGAAGGGATTAGAAAACTTAAGCATGATATTTGAATTAGTTTTGTTTCCTAAAAAAGGAAAAATGCGAAGATGATTTTTATTTGTGAAGATACTCTGTAATGGAGCCAATGTGGAAAATAAATATGTCACAAAATCATATAGAGAATGCAAAAAAGAGATATTCCAACATTGTCTATCAGGTTTCTCCCATTTTTGCTTTCACACTGCTTTTGCGATTTGACCTTATAAGAAAGACAGTCTGCTTTCTGCTGCTAGCTATGGGCAAACTGCTGGCAGGGCGCTATCAATGTTCCTTTAGAAAAATCAACAATGACAGTCTTTCCCCAGCTCATTATCCAGGTCTCCAAAACTAAACCACTTAATACAAATAAAATGTCTTCTCATGTTTAGACCTTTAGAAAATATACATTAGCCATAGACAAGAAATCATCCCCAGGGGAGATGTTTCTGCTTGCTGTATAGATTTTTGCCTGCAAAAAATGTAATAGCCAACTGGGTGGTTCTGATTTCTGTGAAATTTGAGAATAGGTATCGCATTGTTATCTTCTTAGAATACAATTTATTAAAAAGAACAGAGGTTCTGGAATCAGACTTTGTTCACACTTGAGGATTATAATTTGTAAACTGTGTACTTGGGGGAATTATTAAATATCTCTAACATGCAGTTGTCTCCCTCATTTGAAATATCAAGTTCATGATAGCTATCATCTAGTATTTCTTTAAGTAGTATACATGTAAGTGTAAGCACAGTGCAAACTGTGGAATGAGACTTAGGAAGTGGTTAAAAATAAGTTTCCATTCTCTTCTTTTAAAAAATCATTATCAATGCAATATCTCTTTTTTGTGGAAGGTATTTGCTCTGTTACTCATAAATTAATGACTCTGTATATGCAATTATTCTGAATATATTTAATAAAAAGTTACTCAAATGCGCACTCACCCACAATATATACACACATATGTGCAGTACATGTACACACACATTCACATATTGAAGCAGGAAATAGGAAGTTGTTAATTTTATCCTCAGCAGTGTTAGAAGTGGTTAGCAATGTGGATATTACAGGTGCGAAAAAAGGAGAGAAAAGCTATGTTTTCTCTCAGACCATTATTGAGGATCTTTGGAAACCTTCTGCCACCATTAGAATTACATTCCTGATAAGTCAAGGCAAAGTTGTTGACGTTTAGCCCAGGAAATCACTAGCATAGATTAGTGTGACCAGTAGGTAAAAAGTCTCTAGAAACTTGACACATTGAACCATTTAATTCAATGTAAACGAAGTAGGATTGATTAACAAGAACTTGGTTCACTCTACTGTCGGATGTTTCTAGAAGAATAAATGTTCTTTCCTGAAATCTAAAGATGTGAGCATATTTTCGGCCGCATTCCTTTGCCTTAAATAAAGAGACTTGTGTAGCATATGAAAATGGAAAGCATTATTAAAATCACAATGGTAGTTACTACGATGGCTAAGTATGAGATAATTTAGATGAAGAATGTAGAGACAAGTTAAGATCCTGAACTGTTTCTATGTTCCTTATTAAACTTATGGCAATATACCCAAGAAACCACATTTACTTAAATATTGCTTACAAACTATTCAGAGTAAAAAGGTGGAAGAGAGACAATAGCACGATTTTCTAATTTACTCTGATGAAATAGCAAGTGTATGTGACATGGAAATACTGTCTCATGGTTATGGAAATGAATTAAAATGTACTTCATTTCCAGCTTTAGATGCTAAACAGAAGAGAATTTTATAAAGATTTTGTGAAATAGCGTAAGCTTACAACTGCTTCTATTGCTCATGCATTCCAAATATATACTGGAAAATTTAACTATAAAGAATGTAAATTTAAGCATATTATAAACATATACTTTATAAAATGTAACTGGTGCATTATTTTTTTTAATGTAGTCACTAGGACCTAAATACCATAAAGATTTGATACCCACAATCTTCAACATGAATGGACTATATTCTGAAAGTAGAGATATTTCTAAATATGTCACCCACAAAATTATAATTGAATTAAATATACTTTTGTGCATGAAAGTCTTTTTAATATTGAAGAATAATTTTGCATAAATTAAAATATACTTGAATATTTTTGTTATTATAAATTCCTAAAGCAGCTAGAAGTTTAAATATTTGTAATAATATTTTACTCTTCTCCTGCTTCAAAAACATCCCACATATCCTGTTGTCTATACCTTCAAAATATATCTAAGATCTCACCATGTTCATTGCTACCATCTTGGCCCAAGCCACCATCATCTTTTGGCAGAATTCTTCCAATATTCCCGCTGGTATTATTCAGGTCTGATGTAACAACAAACAAGTTTACAAATTTCAGTGATTTTCAGCAACAAACATTTATTCTAGCTTATAATCCATGTATGCTTGGGGGTACCTGTAGCTCTCTAAAACTAAACCTTCTTGGCTTGTTGTGGTACAGTTAGTCATGGGCTTCACATTCTTTTATTCTGGTACCAAGGAAAAAGAAAAAACTACTATCTGTGGTATGCTGATCTCATGGAAGGTGACAGCAGCCTGAGAACAGAGTAGGAGGGCTGGTTGGACAAAGTCTAACTATATACACGGGTACATTTAAAACTTCTATTTAAATGTGGCAAAAGTCACATCTGCTCATCTTTCGTTGACCAAAGTAAGCTTATTGCCAAGTCCACAATCAGTGCAATGGGGAAATATATAATTTACATGTAGGATGAAATTTTAAAAGCAAGGAGTGATCAAATACATATGAATGAGTTATATATCATTTCTTCAAAACAGTATATCTGCATTTACCCTTGTTATATTTGAGGGTTTTCCTCCACAAATATTATCAGAATGGTCCCATTACAGCAGACATCAGATTATATCACTCTTTTGCTTAAAATTTCCCAGTGGCCTCTTACCTAATTACTGCAAGTAAAATACAACAAAGTCATTACAATGTCCTGTATGATCTCCTATTTTTCTTAGCATTGCAGCCTTTGCAAGAAAAGGCCTCCTTGTTAGTTTGAAGCACAGCAGGCACTTCTGTCTCAGTGCTATTGCAATTCCTCGTAAGTTCTTTTGTCTTCTTCCTTCATCTCCTTCAGGTCTTTCTTTAAATATCTGCTTCTCAATGAGAGTTTTATTCACCATTTTGTTTAGAATTGTAATCCTCTTCCAGATCTATCAGAGCTCAACTTGTAACTTTTTTTATCAATTAAAAAAATGCTTTTGGGGTTCTATGGACCAATCACTGCTCTAGAGGAGGATGAACAACTGTTAATAGTCTCACGAAGAGCAGGTTCAACAGGCAGTTGTTGGTTCCCCAAAGCAAAATTAGTATGCACTTATCAGAGAAAGCTGAACAGATGTCAGGCAAAAGCAGAAGCTAGGAAAGGCATTCAAGTTATTTTATGCCCAAGTTGCTTTAGTTCTTTATTTACTGCAAGACAATTTTGGACAAATAAATATCATTTGACAATTAGAAATAGAATAAAAATAGAAATTTTCAGAGTCACATTTTCAGTTTTTTTTAAAATATATTAGACAGAACCTAACTAAATGTATGTCCTAAGCTTCTTAAATGATGTGATGTGTGCAATGGCACAGAATGAGCAGGACTCAGGTTCAGTTCAGCTCTTACATCAGCCTGTGACTCTGCTCTACTGGTGTACATGCCCCCTAAGCTCAGGTGTGCCACACTCCCAGAGAAAGCACTTGAATCTGGCCTCATTCCCCAGAGGGCTGTCAAGTGGGCAGGGTGGGTATAGTCAGCTGGGCTAGTATTACAATGAGCAGGAAAGAGATGAAGATACAGTGAAAGCTCATTTATCTCAGATGCAAAAGCCGCAAGTAAGGTAAGCACTCTTAAGTTGGATACCAGCACTTTGCTGTAAGAAGGAACGTTTTGCTGTGCTCGTGAGTCTCCTTTAAACAGCTGAGCTGGTTTGTGTAATGCAGTCAATGAAAATTATTTGTCTTAAATATTAACAAGTCACAATTGAGGAACACTGAAGATGGTTAATCACCGCTGAGTGAGATTCCAAAACTCAGTCATCAATGAGGATGACTTTATATATACTTAGCTTTGTCCTTATTTTTCCATCTCCCTTGCCATACTATACTTTCCTTTTAAAGAGTATGTCCTTCCAGCTTTCAGACTGTTCATATCTAGTCTCTCAGATGGTGTCTTTGGAAACAACATTTAAGAGGTCAAGATATTTTTGCAATCTAAACTAAACTTTGATCCTTATGAACATAAGGGTAAAAACTCTGCATTGGCTCACTGTTATATTCCAAACATCTAGAAAAACATTATAAATGTAAAAAAATATTTTTTTAAAAAAAAGAAAACACAAATAACCAAGAAAAGCATATGGTACCAACCAGTGCGCAAACTAAACACAGTGCTTAAAGAATACTTTTTGTCAGCAACACAGTGACTTTAGTTCAGAGATCACCCATGAAAATATACACTACAGCACAGTGTTAGCTCAAAGTGTGAACTAAAAAAAAAAACATTGGTTCCTTAAAATAGTGACAGGTGTAACCGAAAAGTGTGTTCCATGGTTGAGATTTTTAGGGGATACTGAAGAAAATTCAACAAATTAGGGAATAAAGATGAATAAAATGACTGAATGATGAAATAGAAAAGGTAAGTGAACTTGTTCTATGTTTTATCCCTAGAAACCCGCTAACTAAAATAATTTCAGATGAACTATTACTGCTTGATACACTTTCATGTGTAATCTATTGTCCAGATAGCATGTATCGTCTAAGTGTCCACTTTATTGCATTAAACCAAAAGAATGTGTAAAGTGGGAATCATATTCATTAGAAAAGCTCAGGGGGGCACATTTCAATTTTAAGTATTGTGCATAACACACTGTATTCACTGGTGGTAGTCAAATGTTTATGTCTACAAAGAGCTTCAAGGGAAAACTCAAACACACAAATATAAAGCAATGTGCTATTGTACTGAATTATTGTTAATGGGCTTTACTAACAAAACTAAAAAAAAGTTTGCAAATGTTTATATGTCACCTCAAAGTGAGCCATTAGAGAAAACTGTAGTGAAAATTGAGATGATTAGGGAGATGATGGCAGAGATTGAGTGAGTGTATGTGTATGTGTAACTATTCCACTTGTCTGCCCAACCTAAACACAGCGTCCCATATTTTTTCAAGTTTAAAATTAAAATCATTTATTATAAAAGCAGATGTTTACAATTACAATGAAAAGAAACCTTTCTTTGTCCTCTGGTCAAGCTCTGAAATAGAAGGCCAGCATTCTAATGAGAACAGGTATAAAAGGATATCTGCAAATTCTGAAAAAATATCTCCGAGTTATTGACTTGAAATTCCTTGTGCATCCTCTAGCCTTGCTCAATAACTATTTTGTGAACATTGTCTGCTGAGCCCCGATACCTCCCAGTAACTGGGATGCTGTTAACTGAACTGTTGGAAGTGCTAGTGCTTGCAGCAGATGCATCCTCAGAGCTGCACAGTATGAACACAGCGGGAGTAAAGCAAAAGCAATAATAAAAAATTGAACAGACCTTAAGTGCTGTGATTATGACTGTAGGCCAGTTTTTACCATCCCTTTTGAGAGTCTACTTAAATTTCCTACATTTAGTAATAATGATAGCATATTAACTTCATATTTTCTTCCTTAGTGATGGGAACAACATACCATATATATTTTTTTAAACAAGTAGTATTTGAAAGAACTTTCCCAGAGAGGATAGGTTGTCACTAATATAGGAGAAGAATTTCAAGAATGTCTTTTTTTCTAATCCAAATACCATTTTCCTAACAAGTTCTAAAAGTAGCTACCTATCCATTTCTAAAATCAAGATATTTTTCAAAGCCCATTTTGGAAAAAAAAAATGTCTGCTATTCCTTGTCCTACTTTCTTTTCTTCTGCTTCATCTTACCACATTGTAATAAAGAATAAAAGTATGTTTATCACCTATTATAATCATTAAATATGTTCTTCTTTCTTAGGTTTCATTAAGAAACATTAAATATCTATATTTATTCTAAAACTTTATGAAAGAAATTATTTGAAAACACTGAGAAGATTCCCTCAAATAATCTAATAACCAACTAGCAAAATTTGAGATAGTAATAGCTGATATTTTTTACAACAATTTTTCTCTGGGAAACTTGTACCCACTGGGCACTTTTGTATCGTTGTCAGTAAAAGGAGCACGAAAGCTGTTTTATAGGTAGAAATTCTGATTGGCAGAAAGTTCTACAATGATGATTGGAGAGTAGAATGATGATAATCAAATTCTAATTCTATTAGTTGAATAAGACTGTGATCTGAGATTAGAATAAATTTATCTGTATCTCTACCTAATTAGATAAAGATATTTATTTAGACATAGAGATGGAGAAAGAGATGCATAGAGATATACCACCTG
>PVJD01017061.1:0-18749 GCA_004026545.1 Mormoops blainvillei
CTCTCCCTGCGGTCCGGCTTAAGGTTCAGTCACCGGGTGTCATCCAGAGAGACCCTGGCATAGAACAGGTCCCAGAAAGAGTCGGGTGGCACCTCCCTGTTTGTCGCTGGGCCTCCCAGGGCAGCCCACTCACCCTCCCCACCAGAGGCAATTCGCCTGCACGAATGGGTCATTTCCTGGTCAGGGAACCAAAATGTTGCAGAAAGCAAAACCGGGAAAGACTAGCACGGCACCAGGAGTAATGAAGGGAAAGTTTATTTACACATGCGGGCCCAGTGGAGTTCCCTCTCAAAGCCCAGGCCCAGAACAATAGCCCCTCACTCCTTTTATGTTGGGCCAAATGGGGAGGGTCTTGGGAGCTGTGGTACAGGTCTGAGAAGGGTCCTGGAAGGCGTGGTATAGATTTGGTGTGAAGGGTTTACAGAGATGGGAGAGAAGCATTTACAGCATTAGGGCAAATGGCATTTCATCTTTGGTATCTCACCCTCGATTCCCTCTACATTAGTAAATAAAATTCATGTAGATTTGGTGAAATTAATTGGATCGGCCATGGAAGGTGCGTACCAAGTGCCTGGTTCTCCAGAGTATACTACTAAAAAAGCTTTTTTAATTCATCTGTTTAAATATCTACTCTCATATGAAAAGCTCCCTGCCTCCTTCCTCACTGGTCTATTGCCACTCTGAATTTTGTAAAGCATGTGAAGAACATTCTGTCAAGGTGTTTGAGATGACATCTATCTGGTACTGTTTTTGTTTTTTTTCTTTAGGGTGACCAGGTTGAGGAACTCTAGAAATAGCAGAGAAGCCACAGGTCAACTCAAGTATTTGGAATGATTTTGGATGAAGTTTATTTATAGAACTATGTATATGATACACCTGCTACATGCAAGCACATTTAGCATAATTCATTAAAGGAAGCAAACAACCCTGAATTTTAGTTTTAGTCAGAAATTCAAATTAGATATCATTTGAAATCTCTTTACTGTATGTTCCAGCTGGTATCCTCACAGCCTTCTGTGCATCTGGAAATTTTTTTTTTTTAATTCTGACCAAAATGATGGATCAAAGGAGTGACCTTTGAGTTTATAAGAAAGCCTTTATATTTCCGCAGAACAAGGGTTTGAGAGGAAAGCATGGGTTTGTGGGTTAGGAGAACCTGACATAACCCATGATTTGGTTCAGTCTTAAGCCTAGAACTACTCTGAATTATAACTTTCATCCAAATTTATTATTTAAAATTAAGGTAACCTTAAATCTAAAACTATTTATTAATTTGAATATATTTTACCATATTTGAATCCTTGGAATGAATCACAATTGATCAAGTTGTATGATCTCTTTAATGTATTGCTGGATCCCATTTGCCAATATATTGTTGAGGGTTTTAGCACCTATGTTCATCAGTGATACTTGCCTGTAGTGTTTTTTTTGTTGTTGTTGTTGCGTCTGTATTTGGTTTTGGAATTAGGATAATACTGACCACATAAAAAGAGTTAAGGAGTATTCCATATTCTTAAATTTTTGCAATAGTTAAGAGGAATTGGGTTAGTTTTCTAATTGTTTGGTAAAATTCTCCTGTGAATCCAGCTGGCCCAGGGCATTTGCGTGCAAGAAATTTTTTGATTACTGATGCAATTTCTCTAGCTGTTATCGTCTATTAAGGCTTTCTGCTTCTTGTTTCAGTTCTGGACTATTATATGTCTCCAGAAATTTGTTGATTTTGCTCAGGTTTCCAAATATCTTCACTTATAGTTGTTCATAATAATTTCTTATAATGCTTTGTATTTCGTGGTATTGGTTGTAATTTTGCCTCATTCATTTCTGATTTTATTTATTTATATTCTCTCTCTTTTTTTCTGATGACTCTGAAGACTTGTTGATTTTATCTTTTCAAAGGACCAGCTCCAGGATTTATCGATCCTTTGAATTGTTCTTTCAGTCTCTATGCCATTTAAGTCTGCTCTGATCTTAGCTATTTCATTCTTTCTACTCACTCCAGGTTATTTTTATTGTACTTCTAGATTTTGAGATGTTAGGTTAGGTTTCCTTGTGAAATTTTTCTATATTTTTTAGATAAACCAGTATTGTTAAAAGCTTCCCTCTCAGGACTGCCTCCACTGTGTCCCATAGGTTTTGGGTAGTTCTGTATTAATTTTCATTTGTTTCAAGAATCTTTTATTTATTCCTTGATCTTATTATTTACTATTTTTTGTTTAATAATATCTTATTATGCCCCCATGAATTTAATAGCTTTTGAGTTTACCTTCAGGTTGGTTTCTAGTCGAAGCCATTGTTATCTGAGGAATTTATTGATATGATTTCAATTTTCTTGAATTTGTTGAGGCTTGTTCAGTGTCCTATCTTGTGGTCTATCTTGCAACTGTTCCATGTTCATTTGGGAAGAACGTACATTTTGTTTCTTTGGACCGAAATGTTCTGTATATATCAGTTAATTACATTGAAGCTAGAGTATCATTCAGTGCCACAATGTCCTTGTTGATTCTTTGTTTGAAAGATCTGTCCATTGTTGACAGTGGGGTTTTAGAATCCCCTACCATAAGTGCATCGCTATCCATACATTTCTTGAACTCCTCCAAGATTTTCTTTATATATTTGGGTGTTCTACCCCTTGATCCCTTTATTCTCCTTTTAGAATTCCCATGATGTGAATATTGTTGTGTTTCATGCTGTCCTGAAGTTCCTTTAAACTGTCATCACACTTTTTGAGTCTTATTTGATGCTGTTGCTCTACCTGTGTATTTCCTTCTACCTTGTCTTCCATCTTGCTGATTCGGTATTCTGCCTCACCCAGCCTGCTTGTAATTCTTTCTAGTGCACTTTTTATTTCAGATATTGTATTCTTCATTTCTTCCTGGTTCTTGTTTATAGTTTCTATTTCCTTTTTCATTCTGCTGTAGCTCCCATTCTGTTCCTTGTAGTTTTCACTGAGTGACTTTGAGCATCATATAACCATTTCTTTTTAATTCTATCATAGAATACTTGCCTCGATTTCACTTTTATCTCTTTTTCTGGGGATTCTTCTATTCCTTTCAGTGGGTGTTCCTTATTTGTCTCCGCATTTTAGGTGACTCTTATTTGTTTCCATCTCTCAGGATGCTCTGATTTGGTAGGAGTTTTGTGAGACTCAGTAGTGAAGTCTCTCTGATCTCCTTGAATGGATGCTCTAGGGTTGCCTTTCCATTTCTGTTGGCTCTCTTGTTGTTTTGGGGATTTGTTTGTTGGTGTATCTTTTCTTGGTGGGTTCTCCACTCCAGTGGGCTTACTGGCAGTCATAATTCCTGCCTCTTCTTGTATGATGTTGTACGGGTGTTCATTAACAAAGCAGTATTAGTAGATACTAATCTACTAATTAGTAGAGAGGAGAAAAAAATGAAATAAAATGTCTCACTCAACTGATCAAGGGCAAGGGGAAGGTGAAATGGAGTAAGACAGGGGAGAGTACATTCAAACACATAGTGAAAAAATAGGAGTTCCTTTGGAGAGGTAGAGCAATAATAATGGTATTTAACCAAACTAGCCACTGTTTATTAAAGGTGGAAAAGAAGTAAGACTCGTATGATGGAAAAAGAAAGTGAACTGACTTAAGAAAGAAGAGTGCTTCTGTAAGGTTAGATAGAGTAGAAATAGTGATAGTAAAGGATGGGAACATGGTGAAATGTGAGAGAAAATAAAGTTTACAACAACAGTAAAAAGGTCAGGAAAATGGCAAAATGGAGTAAGATCAGGAAAAGGTGCTGTGTGGGATTTGGAATAACAATGATATGTTTAAATATTTAACCTGAATTAAAAGAATAAAAAAAAATAAGACCAAAGTAGTGAGTTATTTGGAATTTGAGTGAAGTGAAAGAAGAAAAATTGGAATGCTATATGAAAGAAAGAAAAAAGTAAAAGAATAAAGAGAAATAAAAAAATACAAGTTCTTAAGAGCAAGTTGAAAATTATCTTAGCTGCTGGTGTTCACCTGATTTCTTCCTGGATCTGCCTCTGATTTTCTATCAGCTCAAGGTCCTAGGGCGGGTCATCCAAACTCTGGCAACACCACCTGTATCTCCTTTCCCTGACTCTAGAGAGAGCTTCCATTGTGATTTAGAGGATGAGGTCTCTGTCTCCCCTGTAACACACTCTTCTAGGAAAATTGTGGGTGTGTATCCCTGCCCTTACACCTCCCCTCTTAGTCTGCCTCAGTTTATTTCCAGTAATGTGTAGCTTCTAATTATGTATGTGTCCATTTTATGGGGGGAAAGCAGCAATCTGTGTAAGAGTGTGAGCTGTCTCCTGCTTGCTGTAGTCTGCTGTAGTCAGCTCTGTGTGTGAGCTTAGTCTGGGTGGTGCCTTTAATCCCTCTTGCTATAACCTTTCTTTACTTCCTGTTTTTTGTTGTGCTCAGAGAAATAGGAGCCTAGGACCAGGTGTATTTTGTCTCCCACTGGGGAGTTCAAAATGTGCTGTTTTAGGCATTAGCCTTGCTGTCTTACTCTTTCAGAAAAGACCCCTGCTGGTTGTTAAGCCTGCCCAACTGGTTTTGCTGTTCTTCCCAGATCCAGCAGGTGGTGAGGAGTTGGGCTCAATTTTCCATTCCTGGCAGTTATGCCAAAGAAGGAGGCTCAGCCTGGCTTACAGTGATCACAGGTGCACATTTTACAGCCCACTGCCATCACAGGACTCTGCAGCTTGCACTCTCCACTCTGTGCTGATGTGCCAGGCCGTGGCTGAGAAATCACCTCACTTCGCATCCAAAGATCAATCTGCCAGGTCCACTGAATGGAAGCAAATTGTACACGCAGCCCTCCCTCCTAGTTGGTTGCAGATGTACACATGCATGATCCCTGTTCAGCATGCCTCAGTTCCCCTTTTGAAAAAAACTCACTGGGCACTGCCATTACAGCTCCGAGCCAATGCTTGGCTTTCCATGCACGCCAACTCTCTGTCAAGATGAGAGTCTATCTTAGTCAGAGCCAGTCATGGCCCTCCTCTTCTCCCAAATCCAAGCACAGCCAACACCCCCACCACCACCACCACAGCCCTGTCTACTCTCTAGCACTAACCTACCTAGTTATGGTGACCACATCTAGGATGCTCCTCCAGCTGTGTGTTTAGGCAACCTGTTTCTCCCAGGCAACATTGTGCATTCAAGATGCTCCCAGCATATGTCAGTGGTCTCCCTGCCCTAAGATGGGAGAGAGTATTTAGGCTGCTATACACCTGTCCAGGCTGTCCTGAGATGTTATTTCCATGGCAGCCACAGCTTCTGGCACTATGTATAGAGATATTCCCTGTCTGCCAAAAAAACCTCCTTACCTCTTTTATTTAAGTGTCCTCTGCAAACTTTGGCTTTGAAACTTAATACCAACTAAGATCCTTTTGACTGTTCACTTTGTTTTTCTGAAGATCAGGTAAGCAGCCTAGTTGGCTACATGAGTAAGTGGACCCAGCTACCATGTACATCTCTGCCATCTTCCTCTGTAATATTATTTTTAATTTCTTTTACTCTTCATTTTGTGTTCCAAAATTGGAGAGAGTAGTAATAAGGGCTCAGTTTGAATTTATACTAGGTTTAACACCAAGTTTATTTAATATTTAGTTAAACCAGTGTAAATGGTGGGTTGTTGGTGATGCAAATGACTAATAAATAATTTGTTGAATGCTACAAAGAAACTAACTTCCATAACAAATGCATCTACACTGTGCTAAGAGATGTGAGATGTAATGGGTCTAAAGTGTACCAGGGAAGCATGTCTCTCAAAGTTAACTTTAAGTTTAAAACTGGTTTTATGTTGGAAAGCCTACAATGAAGGTTTTTGTATCCAACTGAGCTTAACTCATATGAAGTGGATTTTGGCTACCCCTCACAGCAATGATAACCTTTGCAATTCCAGATCTTCTGAAAAGGGGATGAATGAGCTTAGTGTGAGACATATGCAGTCCTGTAGTTTTGCAAGATATTTGTTAGTAGCTGTGTAAAACAAAACCTATAAAGTTGTGCAGTTAGGTGTAACACATTGCTATTTAGGGCTAATGTGTGTTAGAGTACAGAAGTTAGTCCATTTCAAAATTCTGATTAAATCAAAATTTTAAAATTGGGTTGACTTTTCCTTAGAGTTATAACAGCTTTTTTTGTATTCTGAATTGAGTCCCTTACTAGATATATGATTGACTTAGAGTTTCTTCCAGTCCATGGATTGTCTTTGTACTCTCTTAATGTCTTTCGAAGTACAACTTTTTAATTTTGATGATGTCCAACTTATTGTTTGCTTTTGCTGCTTGTGCTATCTAAGAAACCATGGTCAAATTTAATATCATGAAGATTTATGCTTAAAATTTCTCTTAGAGGTTTATTGTTTTAGCTTTTACACTTAGGATTTTCATCCATTTTGTGTTACTTTTCATTTATAATACAAGGCAGTAACGCAAGATTTTCCATAACTAGTTGTTCCTATACCATGTGTTACAGAGTATATCTTTTACCCATTACATTTACTTGGCACGCTTATTGAAAATAAATTGACTGTAAATGTGAGGGTTTATCTTTGGATTCTCAATCCAAAAGTTCTATTTTAAGTTCCTTAGAATGGGGACCACAACTTACTTTTTTTTTCATATTTCTGACATGTGTTCGAGTCTAGGTAGATGTAGGTAAATCTAAGTAATGTCTGTTGATCTAAGTAGAAAGCATAAGTGCTTGTCTAGTATGTGGTGAAGGATGAGGGCAGAGAGGTGATGCTGCCATAGCTGGGCATCAGCAGCTAAAACTGCAGCAGCACAACACCTGGCAAGCACAGGGCAGGCTGAGAAGTTGGGCCTGACTTTTTTAGATTAAGTGAGAGTTTGGCAAGGGATGAAAGACAGTGCTGTGCTTCTTTCTCTCTCTGTGGGTGGTGGTGAGAGAAAGAAGTGGACATAATAGCATTCAACTATGAGAGGTTGGAGAGCAGGCACTCGAATGGAGAGTACGTGCAAGGAAATATTACTCCCTATCATCTGAGAGAGCTGGAAGCGTCTGGCTGGCAACGGTTCTCTCTACAGTGATTTCTGCTTGTTGTTGCTAAATTGCCTTGAATATTTCAGATCAGACAACAAAATCAGAACTCCCCTTGCCCTGGAGTTAAATACATTTACCTTCTTCCTGACTCTAAACCTTGAGCCAGTGCACACTTAACACCCTTAGAAACTCGAGACTGAGACAGTAAGCAGAGCCCTCTATCCTTTTCCTGGGAGATTTCTGCATCAGCCTCAGGAATGCAGGTCCTGCTTCCATTCTTTACTGCCTGGGCTCTCAGTGTGCCCTGGTGTCCACTGTCTTTATGAAGAGCAGCCAATGCCACATGTCAGGCACTTGAGAGCACAGAGCTGGGCACACTGAACACATTCATTGGCCAACTAAAAAAAAAAATGATATATCCATAATTTCACAATCTCTCAAGTTTTGGTACTCTTTTCATCGAAGCAAACACCATGGGAAGCAACTGAAAATGACTTGCCTGTCCGAACAATTTAAGATCAACTCTTCCCTTATTCTTCTTCACTGACTACAGAGCCCCTGTGTTTCCTCTGAAGGCCTGGTTCAAATGTCATCTCTTTTGTAACACCTTCACTGAGTTCCAGGCACAGTCACTCTGTTCCTATGCCACTTTGTATGTATAAAGCACTTACCACATTTTACTACAACATATTACACACACACACCTTTCCCAAAACTGTGAATACCTTGGGAAGAAGGGCCATACTTTCTTATTTCAGTCTCCCCTGCACTTTGCCCAGTGACTGGCTGGGGATAGAAAGCCAGGAAGCATTTGTTAAAGTAATAATTCAGTGATGGATGAATGGTCTAGTTAAGCAGAACAGGGGCTTCCCTTGCTTTGAAATCTCCATGGCAGTGGGTTACAGGTTTGACAAGAGTGATCAGAATTTTGGCTGAGTTAAACTGGTATGATGGTCTCAACATCCAATAAGCAGTTACTCCACAAAGCTGTGCTTTCTCTGAAAAGCTGTCTCAATTTCTTCTCCACTGGGAAGTGTGGATGATGAAAAGGAGATGCCAACAGAAAAATAGCCATCTGTGGAGCCCAGACCAAAGTCAGAGATAAGATATAGTGAAATGGATAAAACCATCAAGGGAATAGGAACACCTCACCCCAACACCTAACCTACACCCCAACACCTATCAGACAAATCCTGGAGCTAATGGGAGTAAGAGATAGCACAACCAGAGTAGTGACTTCTAAAGGTAAACTCACCTAAACCTACAGTGGGTAGGATTAATGTTAGAGAAATTCATTCCTACAGGAAGGCCCCAGAAGTGGGGAGCATGGAACATAGATAAGATATTTTCCTTTGCTTCAGTTCTTAAAAGAAGCTACCACGTCTCCCATACCACCACTCCTCAACCCAGTTACAGTAGGCATGGGATGGTCCTACCTGGAGGCAAAAGTAAAGAGGCTGGGATATCAACCAGCCAGAGGATTATGAAATATATGAGCACTCTGTTGCCAAAATACTGGGCAGACCACCACGGACAGTGTGGGGGCTTCTCTAGGCCCCCATTCCAGGCACAGCAGTGTCAGTAATTAAGGCTCACTCCTCCTGACAGTAGAAGCCAGTGTAACTGGAGAGACTCAGTCTCAGGTGGAGAGAGGTAAGGTGGGGCTGCTGGCTGCAGTCCTGCCCTCCCACATGATGTGAGACAAAGCCAGGTGCAGGAAGCAGCTGAATTAAAGTGTCATGGCGGTGGGGGGAAAGAGGGCAGGTCTCAGGAGGAAATTCCCCTTCTAACAAAAGGAGCTCAAAGTTGCAAATGACCCATAGGGAGGAAAGGTGAGAGAGAGGAAATAAAATGAAAAAACACCAACGAACTGGAAATCAGGCACCAGGGGTGGAGGAAAGGAATTGAAATGATTTCAAGCAGGGAGACAGCTCCCCAAAGGGCTGGTCTTCCTGAAGGGAACCTGAGATCCAGCAGGTCTGAATCACAATTCCTTGGAGTTAGTGGACCCATTGTCTTGCTTCTGCCTCAGCAACGGGGTGGCCCATGCTGAGGCCTCTCCTGGCCTGTGTTCTTCCTGCTGTTGTTCTACGTTAAAGTCATCTTAGCAGACCCCTCAAAGCATTTGTCGATTGTCTTGCAAATGGGGATTTTCTGGTAAGGTGAAGGGCCACCTGAGTATCCTTAAAAACATTTCTTTACTTCAATGAAAGTGCTTGTGGCCAGACACATCTATTACATATGGATAGGGAAGTAGAAATGGGCACCACCAAGTTCCACATCTAAATGGTCCACTGTCTTTTGAGAGTCTCTTGCAGCTTCAGCAATGCCTCCTATCAAAAGAGATAAGGAACATCCCTGCTAAAAGAATGTTTTCATAGGCATTGGCTCCTCTAACAAAACCCTCGTTATAGGTTCCTAGAATCACCTTTAAATCCTCTCTTACCCCTCTAATCTCCCATTGCCCCCAACACAGCCTTCCACTCCCCTTGGCGTTCCAGCCCCCTCATGTGACTGAACCTCTGGCTTTTTCTTCTCACGTTCAAGGGCTTTCTTCCTCCTGTTTTCAGCTTCCTTCTCTATGTTGACCTGCTTCCCCAAAAGCCTTAGCAAGGGTCAGCATGGGGGCTTCCACCATCTTTTGTACTTTCTTCACTGCACTTCTCTGGGGTCCTCTTCAAACGCCATTAAATCTGTTTTCTCCTGGTTTTTGAGCCTGTCTTCATCTGAGAGCCTGATGAAGCCAACGTGGGACCTCCTCCTTCTTCTGGACCCCTTTCTGAGCTTGGGTTTCTGAGCAGAGCGAGTGCTCCTCCCGCTGACTGGCTCCTGACACCACAGGCTCAACAAGGTTTGCAAGGATAAATTACTTTGTGGGCCACAGTTATGATGCCACTTTTATAAATCAACATGCTGGGCACAGAGTTTTCCATGTTGCCTACTAAATCCCCCAGAAGGAAGGAGTCTGAACTGAGATGGATGTCAGATGTTCATTTCCAGCCAAAGGAGCTTAAAACTGCATGAGAGGAGCAGTTTGAAGAAGTGGTCCTATTCTTCTGGAAGTGAGGAGCCTCAGGTTGACATTATAGCCACCTTCCAGTGTGAGCCAGGCTGCCGCAGAGCAGAGATTAGCTTCCAACTTTGTGATCTATGGGAGCAGAATGAGAACCGGTGGTATCTACTCACTGTGGACAGACTTCAGCTCAATAGAAGAAAAGCCATAGAACTGTCTAGGCATCCCTGAGCTCTCTAAAGGAGATTTATCATGGAATAGGTGGAGAGGGAGGCAGTGGATGCAAGGGAGATGAGAAGGGACAAGATGGCTTTTGAAGTTCTCTATTCCTGGTGAATCATTACTATAGGAGCATAGTACTTCAAGCCTCAAGGCACTTCAAAGGCCTCTAGGAACATCTGTCCCAATCATGGCATCATAAAGCCTGGTGTGAACTCCAGAGGTCATTTTCTACAACCACCCTACCCCTCTGTAGCCCTGTCCAACAGTGAGTTTATCGCCAGTGTAGGAATTTCCACTGGAGCTAGTTGGGATTTTTCCAGGGCCGCAGCAGAGGAGGTGGGGGATTTACTGTGGAAGGTAGAGAGGGAGAGGAGCTCTCCCAGCCAAAAAATAAGCTGAGGGAGCCTTGCTGAGGGCCCCGCCTCACTTGAGAATCAATAACAGTATACAGCTATGCTCTTGGTGCTAGAAGGAGAGAGATTCCTGGGGGGCTCTGCTCATTTGGAAGCAGTGAAACAAATTTTGTTCTATTGTCAGCAGCTGCTGACAAGGAAGGGGGCTGTAGACAGGTGAAATCGATGGAGGGGTAAAAGTCACTCAGACACACAAACACACACACACACACACACTCATATTGCTCTGCACTTAAGCTGTTTGTAAGCACCTGTCATATGCACTGTGAGCAGCAAATGGAGGCAAGCAGAAACTGACGGCTGCCAAGGGGATTTGGGCATGTTTTCCCAACACTGGCAGTGCTCCATAGATTCTCCTTCATTATGGAAGCTTTCTTTCAAAGTAATGAAGGGGGATGGCATGACTCAAGATTGCAGTGTCTTCATTCCCTGATGAGCAAGATGCTAGTGGCTTAGCTGTAGGGTGGCTGGGGAGATCTTCCTGCCAGTGGGGATGTTCCCAGGACCCTGTGGGGCTGCCTTGTGCTGCCTAATGTGGCACACTGCCTCCGTGATGCCAGCCCTCTGCTTCTGGTGGGCTTTTCACTTTCTGTACCAGTAGATGTTGTCCTGTGGGCACAACCTTAGGATCTGGGAATGGGCACAGGCCAAATTGTCCTTCTAATGCTAGAACAGGAAGATTAATTGGACTGAGGTCCCATTGCAGGAGGGTCTGTGAGGCTGGTTAATTCCTTTGAGGTCTGCTTTGCTGTCACCTCCTTGCTCCTCCTCTCTCCTGACCAGTCTGGGTTAGATGCCCTCTCTGGGTCTTTATCTCCATCTATGATTATCATAGTATGCAGTCTATGTCTGTTTACTTTTCTGCCTCACAGAGAAGATCCTGAGATTCATGAGGGTCCTCCCCAGGATTTGTTAAACTTGGTGAGTCTGCGCCTGAGATTACAAATTGCTTAAGAGCAGGCCAGGCCTGGGACAAGTGTAAAGGAATGAGGTGTCCACTCTGGGGCTCCCACAAGTCCAGATTGGCAGATGAGAAAGAGTGCCACCTGAAAACACCTAAACCACCAGGCTAGGCTCACTCTGCTTCTGGCCCTGGGGCACGGGAAAGGAAAGGATATTTAATTATTGAAAGCCAACCATATAGAAGCACTGCAATATTTTATTTACTCCTCAAAGCAACCCTGTAGAATAGGTGTTGACACCCTCACAGCAAACACGAGGAAATTGAGGCTTAATACAGCTCTGCACCCTGCTGCGTGTTACAGAATATTATAGAGGCAGAACTCGAACCCCAAGTTTTCCAAATGTGGAATTCCAATCTTTACACTTCACTGCACTGTCTGTAGCACCGCTGTGCAGCTGCCATCCCAGGTCAATAAGAGGAGACTGAATGGGAGCTTTATCAGGCTTCAGAGGCCCATGTTAACCTTGAAGGGACAGAAGCCTCACTACTCTGACATGAAGAGGGCAGGTGTTGTTTTGGCCCGTGGCCCCCAAATCCTAATTCAGTAGATACGGCTGGACCTGGTGGATCTCTGAGTTTACCAAGTTCCACAGGGAGTCTGATCCACTGCCTGAAGATGAGGCCCCGTGCATGCGTTTTGTGAAGCTTCCTTAGCAGCAACTGGTGGCATCTCCCTGCTTCTTTGAATCAGGAATTCCTCCCTCGTCTCTGCCCTAATCTGCAGGCCTTGTGATGAAAGCTCACACCCAGGCCTCTGTGAAGATCTGCCAGAGCTTTCGCTTGCCCCACTCTAGTCCAGGCCGTTTGGGTGGTGTGCGATCGTGTCCCTGTCATCTTTCTATCATTCAAGTACTCCTCCAGGGTTGCCATAGCTCTTCCTTTTTATGACCCCTTCCACACAGAGCTCTCCAATTATCCCCAGCCTCCATGGAACCACCCTCACTAATACAGGAATCCCCACACAGCCCTGCCTGTCAACCTCCCCTAACTCCAGGTGCCCTGGGTGTAAGACCAGAATCCCACCGCTCCTGCAGGAGCCATCATAGAAGAATAATTGGGGAGGCCAAGAACAGAAAAGTCACTAAAGGATCTAGAAGAGCAGCACAGGGGCGGGGGCAGGGAGGGAGTAAAGGAGCCCAGGTGAGGGCAGCATGAAGATAGGCACACTGACCATATCCGTAGCATCTGGCCCTCCAGCAATGCCTGTCCTTCCCCAGGTCTTGCTGCTCACACAGGGAGGGTGGAAAATCAGGGGACCATCTCATCACTGAGTAGGGACAGGGAGAGGTGAGCCCAGACAGGATGAGCCAGGGTCATCCCTGTACCATGAGGCGCTAACTGGTCTCCAAGTGTCCTGCTCCTTCCAGGGGGAGGAAGAGGAGACCACATCCCACCCCTCCAGGCCCCTGGGCAGCAGGAGGTAAGAAAAGTGAGTTCAGAAGTGAAATTTGGAGTTTTAAATTGATTTTCTTTTTCTTTTTTAATTACATTTTATTGATTATGCTATTACAGTTGTCTCAATTTTTCCCCCTTTTCCCCCCTCCACCTAGCACCCCCTACCCCCTCAGGCCATCCCTCCACCATTGGTCATGTCTGTGGGTCATGCGTATTAGTTCTTTGGCCACTCCATTTAAAAGTATTGATCAATTATGGAATCATTCAGACATAGCTTCTTAAACACTATTTTAGGAGCAAACACATTGGATTGCAATGACTAGGCCCATATTTGTATGGAAAACAGATTTCTTAGTGTCTTTTGCAATCACAAAATGGGAATCCCCATCAAAAAATGTCGGTGCACCTTCAAGGAGGATTGTGACCTACTGTCATGGGAATGTCAGATTGAATTTCACAAAAAGAGAACAAGAGCAGTCCAAATGTTCATTTCCCTCCATGAGTGCTGCAGTGAATATTTTGTCACGTTCAAGTCCACTTTACACAACGATTTCCCAGTACAATGTCACTTATTGCAAGAAACTTCACAGGAATACTAGGCCAAATATTCCTACTCCATTCAGTTTGTGGTGAATGGTATTGTTCTCACTCACAGGGCAGGGAGGGTGAGGAAATCGTAAATACTTACAGATGTATTGAAAGAGTTTCTAGGTGGAGCGGTCAGCAGAGTCATTCAATGTTGTCCATTTGGAGAAGTTATAAGCACCTTGCTTAACAGGTTTCAACATTCTTTCAGAGAAAATAAGACTGTTCCACCTGGAACAAAACTGCATGATGCAGTTAGTAAGAGCAGCTGTGGATTTCTGAGAATCACAGGGCATATTTGAAAAAAGTCATCCTTCCTGTCCTCAACTTGTATTTCCACAGGAATGTGGAGAAAGTGTTCTTTCACTTCAACATCACTTTGTTCAGGGTCATTTTGTACCAAGAAGTTTTTTTTTTTTTTTTGGTGGCAAGCACTCTTCAGAGTCTCTGTGTCAAAAAGACCTGCCTTTTTCAGGAAATGATACATACTACTTCCCTCCAAGACAAAGAGTATAGGTCTGTTATGGAAGCATTCACACAAGGCTTCTTAAATATTATTTAAGAAAAAAAGACTTTGGAATGCAATGACCAGGCCTATATTGGAATAGAATAGGCATCTGGAAAAGAGTTTTCTTAGTGTCTTTTCCCAGGAGAAAAAGGGAATCCCCATTGAACATGCCTGCGCCGCCTCAAACAAGACTGTGCTCTTCTGACATGTGAATGTCAGAGGGAATCCCACAAAAGGGAGCAAGTGCAGTCCAAATGTTCATTTCCCCCCATGAATATGGCACTGAAGTATTTGTCACATTCAAGCCCACTTTCAAAAAAGATTTCTCAGTGCAATGCTGCTTACTGAAATGAGCTACAAGAGCTTCTAGGCCAAATATTCCTATTCCATTCAGTTTGTGATGAATGGTATTGCTGCTCATAAGGCAGGAAGGTGAGGAAAGCATACATACTTAGAAGTGTACTAAAAGAGCTTTTAGGTGGAGCAGCCAGCAGAGTCACTTGATGTTGTCTGTTTGGATAAGATATAAGCCTCTTGCAAACACATGTCAACACACTTTCATAGAAAAGAAGATGATTCCACCTGGAACGTACAGTCATGGTGCACCACAATTATGTCCACTGCGGGTTCCAGAGGAACAGACAGAATGTTAGAAAAGGTCCCTTTACCATCCTCAAATTGTATTTCCACAGAACTGTGGAGAAAGTGTTCTTTCACTTCAACATCATTTTGTTCAGAGATCATTTTGTACCAAGGGGGTTTTCTATTTTCAGGACTTGATGCATCCTAGTTCACTCCTAGATAAAGAGTATAGGTCACTCATGAAAGCATTTGCACATAGCTTCTTAAACACTATTTAAGGAGGAAACACATTAGATTACAAACATCACACCTGTATTGGCTTAGAATAGGCATCTGGAACAGAGATTTCTTAGTGTCTTTTTTCCGGTAGAAAATGGGAATCCTCAATGAACATTTCTGTCTCGCCTGCAACAAGATTCTGCTCCTCTGACAACTGAATGTCAGAGGGAATTCAACAAAAAGGGAGCAAGAGCAGTCTAAATGTTCATTTCCCTCCTAGAATAAGGCACAGAAGTTTTTGTCATGTTCAAGACCACTTTTGACAATGATTTCTCAGTACAACAGTGCTTACTGAAAGGAGTTATGAGAGCTTCTAGTTCAAATATCCCTATGCCATTCATTTTGTGATTAATTGTATTGTTGTTACACATAAGGCAGGTGGTTGAGGAAAGCGCACATACTTAGGGATGTACTAAAAGAGCTTTTAGGTGGAGCGATTAGCAGAGTCACTTGATGTTTTCTGTTTCAATAAGTTATTAGCCTGTTGCAAACAATTTCCAACATTCTTTCATAGAAAATAAGATGATTCCACCTGGAACATGACTGTATGGTGCACCACATTAATGGCAGCTGCTGGTTCCTGAGGATCAGGAGAATACACTCTAAGGAGCCCTTTTACCATCCTCATTGTGTATTTCCACAGGACTGCGGAGAAAGTGTTCTTTCATTTCAACATCATTATGTTGAGATTATTTCATACCAAGCGGGTTTTCTGTTGCAAACACTCTGAAGAAATTCTGTGCTAAAGAGACCTGTCACTTTCACTCCCAGATAAAGAGTATAGGTGGCTCTTGAAAGCATTCACACATAGTTTCTTAAACACTATTTAAGGAGCGAAGACTTTGGAATGTCAATGATGAGGCCTGTATCGGCCTAGATTCGGCATCTGGAAAAGAGTTTTCTTAGTGTCTTTTTCCAGTAGAAAAAGGGAATCCCCATTGAACATTTCTGTCCCACCTGCAACAAGATTCTGCACTTCTGACATGTGAATGTCAGAGGGAATACCACCCCCCCACACACACACATGCACACAATGGAACACCTACCACTCTGTCATGTTTGTATACAATAATAAAACTCAGAAGAAGAAAGAAAGGACAAAATCACGTTTCCCATAGACTGAGTCAGAATTTACCATTGAGAAATTCACATAGGAGAAGAGGTCAAGAAAATACAGGTTCTAATCAAAATGACAACATATGGAGATGGGATAAGATCCAGAAGAAAACGTTAGATGAGAGAAAATAGCATAATGCATGGCGTGAAGGGGTTGATGAGTACCGCAGGTGAAAATGACCTGATTCCCAATCAGGTCAAATTTCTGAGTTGTGAGCTAGGTCCCCAGTTGGGGTTGCGTGAGAGGCAACCAATTGATATTTCTCTTGCAAATTGATATTTCTCTCCCCGTTTGCTGCCCCCTCTCTCTGAAAATAAATAAATAGAATATTTTTAAAATGGTCTAAAGTCTTAAACATATATCTAAAGGAGATATACAAATGACCAATGAGTACATGAAAAGATGTTCAACATTACTAGTTATTAGGGAAATAATAACCAAAACAGCAAGGAGATATTATTTTACACCTACTATGATAGCTATTATTAACATAGCTTTTCCATAACAATGGCTTGTCTTGGCTCCTAAATGCCATGAAACAAGCAACTGCCTTCAGTGAGCCCTACAGTCAGCCAGAATAGATTTTCAGATTGGCCTCTCCTGGGAATCTCCAAGCACAGCACAAGAAGCAGCCATCGCAGATTGCTTTTGGGCTCAGGCACGGTTTCCTGGCAAAACGCAGGTAGAAGCAGATCTTGGCCTACACCAGCCAGGAAAATAAAGTGTCACCTCAAAATCAGGACAGCTACAGACAACATCAGAACACCACACTCTGCTCCTGTACATCTCATCTTTCACAGAGGTTGGACGTTGGTGGTCCAAGCTCACAGGCAGGACTTTCAGTTGACTGCCCTGGGTAAATCCCATTGACCTGCCAGCAGCAACCAAGTCTCACCTACAACAGGAGAGTGTATTCAGCTGACACGGAGTTCTCACCTTGAGTACCAAGCTTTGGTGATGAGACAGAGTGTGCCAGTGGACCCAACAGGACACCTATCATTTTAAGCCATACTATCAATACATGGATTAAAAGCAACTCCACCTAATACTTAGAAAGAAATACAGGGAGTCTGCCAGAATGAGAAGACACAGAAACATGACCCAGATGAAAGAAAAGACCAAACCTTTTTAAGGATCGCCAGGATAATTAGAGAGGACCTAGCAGCATAAAAAGACCCATTCAGAGAAAAAGAATACACAAGTTAAAATGAAGAACAATTTACAGGGAAATAATTTAAAAGACAAATATTTATAAGATATTAAGAGAAACTGGAGTAAGCACTTTGAAACAATAGCAGAGTGAATGAAGCCAACAATCAAATCAATGATTGGAAGGGAAAAATAAAACACCTGAGCAACAACAAAGAATTTTAAAGAACCAACACTGAGAATAGTTTAAACTGCCCCTGGGACAAGCAATGGAAGGTTCAAAAGTTAGAAATTTTTATTTTAGGTAATAGCTACTAAACTATTTCCAGAAGATGAAAGTATGAACCACCCTGACTCCAGGAGAGCATAAGCTTTTCCACCTGTGGGCCGCTTGAAGCTTCTAAGCAATCGGATGGCATCTAAGCCATTGTACTCTAGGGTGATACAACCATCACACAGGGCACAGAAAAAACCACCTTCCAGGGGAATAATGCTGATGTTTTCTTAATCCGATTAAATTTTCCCTGAATCTAAATCCCCTTACCTACACATCATTCTCCTTATTACTACGTACACTCAAACTAGAATTTAAGAGGATCTGTTTGGGTACAATCATACCATCTTCTGAGATCACCAGCCAGGTGAATAAAGGGCCCACAAGGATTCAACCCCAATCTCAAATTATTGGGCCTGGTTGTTGACAGACAGTATTAACTCCAGCTTTTTAGTTTCATATTCTGGTTACTTTTCACTGGGACAGACCTTTGGACTCTATGGAAAGTTAGGGTATTTTGCTGGGAGTCCCACTGACTGCCTGGACTAGGGGGCCATGGGGTGCATATTTGGAGACTCCTTAGAAGGTATCAGTTGATTTCACTATGGGTCTCCCCTTAGCGGACTCTCAATCCTTCTAATCATCATCAGTTTGATTGAATCATTGCACTTTCTGGTTCCTGTTAAAATCCCTGGTCACAACTTACATTGCCAGGAATTAAGCTACTTTCTGGTTTACGGAGCTCTGTCTTCTGGTTTAAGTAATATGGCTTCTGGTTTCTGGAGCTCTGACTGGTAAAAATGTGTCTTATGATTTGGGAAACAGCCCTTTGGAGAAAGTTTTGGCTCATTAGGTGACATATGCTGATAAACCTACAACTGAAAAGGAAGTCATTTCTATGGTAACATTGTTGGCCTTATGTGTAGTATAATTTAGACACTGGAGGTTGCTAACCTCTGAATGGGTCTTTCAATCTCTGTATTATACTTTAACTAGAATTGTTTTGTCAAAGATTGGGGAAGTGTGACAAAATGCGTCACCTAGAAACTTTGTTAAAAGGAAATATATTGAGTCCAGAAAAAAGGGAATTTCCCTGTGAAAGGTAGCAGAAGCTCAGGGGAGATGGCCCAGAAGGCTCTAGATGTCATGGCTGCTATGAGCATGGTTGTGGTTCCCATGGCCCCTCCAGCCTTGGTGGCCTTCCTCCTTACTCAACTGAGGGAACTGAAGGAAGTGAGCCTGAATGGG
>PVJD01017062.1:0-18751 GCA_004026545.1 Mormoops blainvillei
TTAAGAATACAGGGTTTGAAGTTTGAAAGATCTGGATTTGAATCCCTGCTCTGCCGCTTACTAAATCTTTGACTTCAGGCAAGTTTCTCTCCTCTGTTTTCTCATTTCTAAAGTGCTAAGAAAATAGTATCGCGTTGCCGTGAGTATTCAGTGAACACAAGCATGTGTAAAAGCTTGTAGAACAGTGCCTTGCAGGCTGCAAGCATCCAGAAAGTGTTGGCTTTTAATCATAAAATCAGTGAGTGCATGAAATGAATAGGATCCTGACTCTTCCAAAGGGGAGGTGGCTCCTCAAGGACAAAGTGTCATATTCCTTCCAGTTCCTCAACTGTGCTGTGGGAAAGAGAGGCGAGTAGTCAATTTCTACTTAACAAGTGAAGCAGAAGTTTGTGGCTCTTAGTAATTTTCCAGACACATTGTTTAGATAGAGAATATCCACATGGGTGGCACCCTAAACGGTTGAATTCTTTGGTCAAAATATGTCGGATTCACGCAGTAATCATTGTGGTCCACATTTGATATGACAGAAGTTGTAAATGTTGTTCCTGGGAGGTTAGTTACAGGAAACATCTGAAAGTCATCTTCAGAACACAGTCTTACCTGTGTTGCGGTGACTTTGTAGTTCATGACCCTGAACGTAGTTCTTGGAGATATCCTTGCTGAACACGTGGCCAGTTTCCTTTCTGCCATCTGAGAGCCCACCTGTTGTTGGTGATATTCTGAAAGTCGCAACCCCCTTCCCACTACTTACTGCCTATAATGATCACTCATTTTATATCTGTTGTAGCAGCTATCAAATTCCTGTCTTAACTTTGTTTACTTTTTATTGTTTCCGTCGCTAGAGTGTAATCGTCTACTGTGTACCTGGTGTACCGGGACTTACCAGTAATAAACACTGGATCAGTGTATGAGGCGGGGACCTCCTCAGCACCCCCGAAATCAGGTGTGCAGACTTGAGTTGATGATGAGTTTTTTTAGATGGAACAGGGGTCTCAAGTCTGGGGCATTCCTACTAAATGCTGTTCTTGCTGTAGTTTAAAATGTGGGTATTTTTGCAAAGTAGCTGTAAACAGGATGAGCTTGACAGGAAGTCAACCCCATAAATGTAGCCAACTGCAGAGAAGGAATGTACATGTAATTGACTAAATAGTGTATATAAACAATGACTGAGCCTCTCTTCTGAGAGACAGAGCTTTGGATATGAAAACTATCTCCTGTACTTGCTGCAAGTAAAATAAAACTGCGCTGTGACAGCCACATCTTGTTCTTGAATAGAGCACCCCAAGTGGTGAGCCCCTTGAGTTTGGTAACAAGTTCATGGACCACTATCATTGTTGGTGCAGGAAGAGCCTGTCATTTTATTGTATTTTTGCCCTTCATCTCCTATCCCCGTTCATGTTCCCCCACCACCCTCACAGGACCCTCTCAAGTATATACATAATTTCATCAAGTGCTGCCAGGTTATTGGGAATGGCTGTGCTAGTTTACATTCTCACCAGCTGTTATTCCCACATTCATGCTGGCTCTTGATATTTTCTGACCTTATCATTTTGTCAATCTGATGCAACAGATGGAATGATGTTACTGTTCATATTTGCAATTCTCTGATTACTTACGTATTTGAGTGTCCTGTCGTCTGCTGGTTGGCTGTGTGGGTTTCTCTTTTTGTAAATTGGCATTTATATGTTCTTTACATCTTGTTTTAGATTTTCTTACCCTCCCCACCCTCCTGCCTCTACTTTTCTGCCCTAATTTACAGGAGTTTTTTTTTTTAATTTTTTGGTATATTTTATATGTTAATGTCATTGCATTTTAAATGGTGCAAGTATCTTTTCTTTCCCCCCTGCCCCCACCTGTCAAGTTTTTTTCTTCAAAATTGTTTATGGAACAGAATCTTTAATTTTGTTATTGTTAGATCCATCCATATTTTTTTACCTTCCAGGTCTTGTTTAGGAAGTATTTCTTGGTTCTTAGTTAACTAAGATACGTTTCTACAATTTTTCTCTTCCCGTTTGAGTTTTGCATTTTTGTTTGTTTTAATTTTCATTTTTATTACTGCAACTTATTTATAGATCTTGGTATCTGGAAGTGTAGTCGTTTTTAAACATATTTAAGCTGGTGGTTTCCAATGCTGGCTTTACATTAGAATTAACTAGGTAGCTTTTAAAAATCATTTGCCCCATGTACTCTAGAGTAACTGAACAGTAATTCTAGGGAGTAACGCCCAGTAACTGTATTTTTAAAAACCTCCTCTTGCTATACTTGTATCCACAATTGAAATCATGTATCAAAGATATTTGTGTTTTTCCAGTAGAGTCTAAAATTTTTCTCCTTAGTCTTGTGCCTTATATGAATTCCTAAGCATCTCAGTTTTTGTTGTCTACTGTGAATGAAATTTTTTGTTGTCTTCTCCCACTCCCCCAGTATACTGGGTTGGCCAGAAAATCTGTTTTTTTTCCCCTGTAAAATAAAAGACACATTTTAATTTTCACCAATAACTTTATCGATTTGAATATTTTAAATATGCCAACCCAATATATATAGCTACAAATTAGCTAACCATTTTATATTAAATTTTTTTGGTCTTGCTGAAGTCATTCTATTTTAATAGCTAGTTTTTCTTTTGGATGTTTTATGAAGCTGATTATTTCATTTTAAATAATGATTTTATTTTTTCTTCCAATTCTTATATTAGGTTGCCCACAAAGTTTGTTTAGCTTTTTCTGTATGGTAGCTCTAGTAGTGCTTAGTTGTCTTTAGCTTCATTTGAAACAATTTTGTTAGTTTGTATTGTGATAGCTGTCATATCAGCATGCATTTGAAAAAAAAGCGTGAATTTTTGTGCAGTCATCTTGATGTTGAAGATGGAAGAAGATTTCCAACATTTTTGGCCTATTATGCATTATTATTTCAAGAAAGGTAAAAGCGCAACAAATGCAAAAAAAAAAAAACATTGTGCGGTACATGGAGAAGGTGCTGTGACTGATCAAACATGTTAAAAGCAGTTTGCCAAGTTTCTTCGTACTATTGACATTTTGGCCAAATAATTCTTTGCCTTGGGTCTGTCTTATGTATTGGAAGACGTTTAGCAGCACCCCTGGCCTCTGCCCACTAGAAGCCAGTATTGGAAGATAGCCGGCATGCTCAGAAAATCCAAATCAATGATGTTATTAGTGAAAATGAAAAAATGTGTCTTTTATCTTATGGAAAAAGCCACCCAGACTTTTTGTCCAACCCAGTACTTGTCTTTTGTATTTCCTTTCCTTATTTCATTTGTCTAGACTTGTAGTGGTGTGTTGAAGAGTAACAGAGATAGTGGACTCTTGATCACTTTAGTTCCTTAAAGGGAATTCATCTTTGGATTCACTTTTAATTGGGAGATTTCATTTTTTAAATTGTATTTGATTTTATTTTTTATTATTGTGACTTCATTGGTTTTGACTACTTGAGAAATAAGCACAGACTTCCCAGTCTTGGTAAGGTAGCTGTCATAGGTGGTATATAGTTCTTAATTCCAGATAGTTACCGTTGTGTAAATAGAGGTTTTTAAATTAAAAATTTGAATAATGTTTGTCACACTTTTCTCAAGTAAGTTACGTGTAATGACTGTGGTTAGTGAAAGCCATTATGTGTTTGGAAAAACAGAGTGGAAATTGTTATGCATCTTAAACTATGCATTTAAAAACGTACTGAAGTATATCTATCTGGAAAAATGCATATCCTACATACATATATAAGATATACATATATCCTAATGCATGTATTTTAAGTGTGCAGCTCACTGAATTTTCAGGAACCAAACACACTTGTGTAACCAGCACTCAGATGAAGAAAACATTAGCGGCACCCCAGAAGCCACCGTCTTGTTCATTTCCGCAACCCTGACTTGTAGTAGCTGGAATGAAACTGAGAGTAGGTAGTGGTCTTGGTTTGTCACTCATCCCCTGCTGGACATAGACAGTGTTACAGGATTATTAACATAAATGAGATATTGTGTATTTCATTCTGTTACTTTTTAAAAATTGTCCATTTTGACAATATCTAGCCATGTATCTCAATAGATATTGAGACTAAATGACATTTTCAGTTATAATATTTTGTACTATCTGCAGATGCCTTCTTTATGCGCCTGGTTGCTAATGCCAGTCCAGCATTGGTCTTTTATCAGATGTGTCTTTTGAAAATACTTTCTCCTAGTCTGTGACTTGCCTTCTCATTTTGTTGACATTTGATGTTTTTCTCTTGGAGAGCAGAAGTTTTCAATTTTAATGAAGTCCAGCTTATCAATTATTTCTTTCATGAATGGTGCCTTTGGTGTTGTATCTAAAAAGTCATCACCATATCCAACATTTTCTCATATGTTATCTCCTAGGAGTTTTATGGTTTCACATTTTACATTTAGGTGTGTGGTCCATTTTGGGAAATATTTGGATTAGTATAATTCTTTAAAACATTAAGACACAGTAGTTGTAGTTCGTGACAAGGTAAAACAATTCTGCCTTTAATTACTATGAGTCTAGTTTTGCCGATCCTATCAGATATTAGGCTTATGATTGTACTAAAATGTCCAAAAAGCAGATGGTTGGGGGCAGTCCTACAAAGAGATCCTAGTTGGGAGTCATTTAATGTCAGTAGAGGAAAAGTTATATGCACTTCTTTCAAGGATGTGGTCTTCAAAACAGCTCTCTCGCAACTCATCAGAACAGCCCTTAGCAGTACATCTGGTAATATCTGGATAGAGTTCAAATCAGCAGGTTCCTCAAAGATGATTTTAACTTGCCATGATTTGATGTTTTCATACATCTTTTACAATAAATACATTACTTTCATTTCATGCAGAACATTGAAGAAAAACAAGACGGGGGAAGGTCATATTAAGCAGGGCCCTGTGAACAGAATTGTGAAGTAGGCACACGTTACCCACCTACCACCAACCCTGAAGGAAGATGTAGGTTGCTATTCATTTTTTCTTTTTTAAATTAAATTAATTGTTTTTAAACATCAGTTAATGTCTCTGACTGCTGGGCACCTGTGTATTGCAATTACAGCCACATAGAAGATCTTGGCATTGGAAGAGAACCACTGACTTTTCGGTAAGTAGAAGTGTGGTCACCGATTGGCTCAGCTGAGTTTTGCGTTAACTTCATACTTACACACATGCAGCCTTCACATCCCCCATGGACCAGTTGAGATAACCATCTTATTCTTCACTGGCCACTTCAGAGCCTAGTGGTGTCTGCTAACCTAGAGACATTGGATGGAGAAGCCGTAATGGTCTAACAGATCCCTGGATTCTGAAAAGCCGAGGCTTGGAGGAGTGTGGGACTGGCCACGGCTGTAATGGTGTTGCTTGGAGAACCAGTAGAACCAGGACTAGAGCTCACATTCCTTACCTCCAACTCGGGTCTCATCTGTTCTTGTATCTCATCCTTTTTGGATGCTTTAATCACATGCATTCTAAATCAATCAAAATACGAAGTACAGTCATCTGATTTTGTGTAATTTGAAGCACTACTTATTAACTTTATGTTGAAAATAAACTTTGAAGGCCAATTTCTCAGGATACTTAGTGCTTTTATGTTGGTGGCTATTTAGTTAAGAATGATGGTGGATTAAATTCTTTGTTAAATGATCGTAGTCCTATGGTATCATCTGAAGAGGTTGGGAGACCTACGGCTACCCAAGTTGGGCTCACACACTTTAGCCACAGGACTATCGTTTAAAAGAGAACATAACAGATTGAACATTTACTGTCGTCAGGTTCTGGGCATTGAGGTTGTGGCGTTGAACAAGCCCTGTGTGTTAGTACCCGTTGTGGAGCTTATGGAAGAGAACAAGTCCTAATTTGTTCTTTTTCCTTTCTGTTTCAGAGCAGTGGGGTTAGAACTCCAGTAGGGGAAGTTCCTTTCCCTCTGTCAGAGCTCCTAGATCACGTAGATGCATAAGGTATTATACAAATGAAGTACTTACATAATCACTGATTCCATGGACGCAGTACAGAGGAGGTTGTCTTGACCTAAAGACAGTGTACGAGTATGCTTCAAGCAGAACAGGAGCTTTAGAATAAAGGCGTTGAACCTCTCAGAATCTCTCTGTGTCAATGAATAAGGACTCATAATAGCTTGTGAACGCTAAGTGAGGTTACTAAGGGAGAGTGACTGGCCTAGCACAGAAGGGATGTTCACGAAATGGTTGCTGCTGCTGCCGTTGCTATCTTATTGTGTAGCTGAGGAACTAAAGATCAGCGTGTGCTTAGGTTTTCTTAGTTTTTTTTCCCCTTACAGCACCACAGTTCTTAGCCTTTTTTTTTTCGTACTACACAGACAAATTAAGCTCACAAGGATAATAACATGCTTCCAGGGAAGTACCTGAAACTAAGTGAAATTCCACCTCTCTTGAGAGCAGATTGATTGCAGATGAATTGAGAGTAACATCATTATTGAGAGGTTTGTGTCCAGTGGTTAAAATCCTGGGCTGAGTTAACAGCAGACAAGCTACTTAATCCTTCTTTGCCTAAATATTCTTATCTGTAAAGCAGGTATGAAGATATATTAAGCCTGTTTGATAGGGTTGTCATGGACATTGTATGAGTTTTTATGGGTAAGGTACTTAGAACAGTTTTTCTTAATAATGTAGCATTACAGATTTTTTTATTTGTTATTTGTTGAGAAACTCTTGACTTCTGATTCATAAAAAGTAAATCACAAGCTTCAGTAGCTTGTGTAACAAATATTATCCTCATCTTTTAAAAATAATTCTTTAATTTTTTAATTTCAGCTGACATACAATATTATTTTAGGTTCAGGTACACAAAATAGTGGTTAGACATTTATATAATTTATGAAATGATCAGCTCAGTAAGTCCAGTACCCACCTGACACCGTATGTAGTTATTACAATATTATTGACTGTATTTCCTAGGCTGTACTGTGTACCCCCGTGACTATTTTGTGATACCAATCTGTACTTCTTTTTAAAAGTTTTATTTTATTTTATTTTTAGAGAGAGGGGGAGGGAAGGAAAAAGAGAGGGAGAGAAGCATTGATGCGAGAGAGAAACATCAGTTGGTTGCCTCTCGTACGCACCCCAGTCAGGACCAAACCTGCAACCTGGGCTTGTGCACTGGCAGGGCATCGAATTGGTGACCTCTCGCCTTGTGAGATAACGCCCAGTCCACTGAGCCACACCAGTCAGGACCCAATTTATACTTCTTAATCCTTTCCTTTTTTCTACCCATTCCCCCAAAGCCCTCCCATATGGCAATCATCAAAGTGTTCTTGGCATTTGTGAGTTTGTTTCTATTTTGTTCACTTACTTTGTTTTTCAGTTTCCACATATAAGTGAGGTCATATGGTATTTGCCTTTCTCTGACTGACTTATTTCCCTTTGCTTAATATACTCTAGGTCTATCCATATCCCGGTAAATGGCAAGATTTTATTATTGTTTACGGCTGAGTAATGTTTCATCGTGTCTTTGTACCACTTCTTTATCCATTCACGAGTTGATGGATACTTGGGTTGCTTCCACATCTTTGTAATTGTAAATAATGCTGTAATGAACACAAAGATGCATCTGTCTTTCTGAATTAGTGTTTTGGGTTTCTTCTGATAAATGCCCAGAAGTGGAACTGCTGGGTCCTTTGTTGTGTCTTGTCGTAGCTCTTGTTTTAAGGTTGATTTTGTCTGGTATAAATATTGGTACCCCAGCTTTTTTTGGATGTTGTTGTAGTTGTTTCCATTTTCATTTATTTTTCTCCATCCCTTTGCTTTCAGTCTGTGTGTGTCTTTTGTTCTGAATGAGTCTCTTGTAGGCAGCATCTGTAAGGGTCTTTTTTTCTTATCCATTCAGCCACCATGTCTTTTGGCTGAAGCATATAATCCATTTACATTTAAAGTAATTGCTGAGAGATATGTAGTTATTGTCATGTCGTTATGATTTTTCTGATTTTTTTTTTCTCCTTAAAGAACACCCTTTAACATTTCTTGTAATACTGGTTTGGTGGCGACGAATTCCTTTGGCTTTTTCTTGCCTGGGAGCTCTTTATCTGTCCTTCAATTTTAAGTGATAGCTTTGTTGGGTAGAGTCGTTTGGGTTGTAGGTCCTTGCTTTTCATCACTTTGAATATTTTGTGTCAGTCTCCCTGGTCTGCAAAATTCCCGTTGGGAAGTCAGCTGACAGTCTTATGGGAGCTCCTTTGTAGATAACTGACTGCTTTTTTTTTTTTTTTTTTTTTGGCTGCTTTTAAGAGTCTCTCTTTGTCTTTAACCTTTGGAATTTTAATTACCATGTATCTCGGTGTGGGCCTCTTTGTGTTTATCTTTTCTGGGAGTCTGCATTTCCTAGGCTTGTATATCTCTTCCCTTTGCCAAATTAGGGAAGTTTTCCATCATTATTTCTTCAAATGTGTTTTCAGTTCCTTGCTCCCTCTTCCGGTATCCCCTAATGCAAACATTGTTTTTGCTTGATGTCCCAGAGGCCCCTTTAACCATCCTCATTTAGTTGGATTCTTTTTTCTTTTTGCTTGTCTGATTGGGTGTTTACTGCTACCTTGTCTTCCAAATTGCTGATTTGGTCCTATGCTTCTTCTAATCTATGCTAATTCTCTCTAATATATTCTTCATTTCTGACTGGTTCTTTTTTGTTTCCTGTCTCTTTGTTGAAGTTCTTGCTTATAACCAGTGGTTTGTTTTTTTCTCCCTCTGAACTGAGGCCATGCCTGTTGATTATATTTTACCTATTTATTTTTAAAACATTTTATTTATTTTCAGAGAGAGGGGAAGGGAGGCAGGAAGAGAGTGAGAGAAACACTGATTGGCTGCCTCTCGCATGTCCTGGTCTGGGGACCTGGCCTGCATCCCAGAATGTACCTTGACAGGGAATCAAACCTGGGAGCCTTTGGCCTTGGGATGATGCTCCAACCAACTGAGCTATACCAGCCAAAGCAGTGTTTTGAATTCTCCATCTGATAGGTTTCTTGTCTTTATTTTGTTAAGTTCTTTTTGTGGAGTTTTGTTCTGTTTTTTCATTGGGACATGTTTCTTTCTTTCCTCATTTTGGCTGCCTTCCTGTATTTGTTTCTATGTGTTAGGTGGAGCTACTACATCTCCCAGTCTTGAGAGAGTGGCCTTATGTAGTAGGTGTCCTATAGGGCCTAGTGGCACAGTCTTCCTGTCATCTGAGCCAGGCGCTTTAGGTATGTTCCTTTTGTGGGTTGTGTGTATCCTCCTGTTGTAGCTGAGTCTTGATTATTGTTGTCATATCACTGGGAGGAATTTAGCCTTAGGCTGATCGGTTGTGGAGGCTGGTGGTGACTATAGTGGAGAAGCTATTGTGCAGCGGTTGATCCTATGGAGCGGGATTCACTTGAGTGGGACTCTGGTGTCTGTGGAATCTGTCCTTTGGATGTGTTGTTGGTGGAGGTGGTTGGGTGGTGCTCTTGTGTGGCCTGAAGCTGGCCAGTGGGTGTCTTGGTTCTGGGGCTTGTTAGTAGGGACTCTGGTGCAGGCTAAGGTCAGCTGTTGCCTGCGCCCTGCTGGTGGGTGCGTGTGCCCTGCTGGAGGCCACCTGCTATGAGCTACAGAGTGATTTTCAGATGGATGCTGCTTGTGCTGGGCTTGGGACCATTTAGCAAGAGGTATGGGGCACACTGAGGCCAGATGCTGCTTCTTTGGGATCTGTGAACCTTTGAGAGATTTTAGGAAAGTCCACAGCATGAGCCAAGACAGGTCATTTGTATGGAAAAGCCACTGAAAGTGGCTTGAGTGGACCCGCAGCTTGGGTGGCACTGTGTCTCAGGGAATCACCAGGGTGGGGGAATGGTGTTAGCTAGGTTGATGGGCACTCAGATATGGTCCCCACCTGTGTTTGCAGGCTGGGTGGTGGGAGGGTCCAACAAAGGAACAATGGCTCCTGCCAGCACTTCTGTCTGGGAGAAAGCTACCCTTCCAGATGACATACTGCAAATTGCATGTCGGCATAGATTTCCTTCTGTGTAAAACCTGACCAAAAGTTTTAGACTGAAACTTTAGACAGGGGGCTAGCTAAGCAGGTAAAACACTTGAGACACATGTTGACCAGAGTTAATTGAAAAAAGAACTATTTGTTGAGCACTCAGTGAGCAGATACACTGGAAACTAGGGCGCAAAGCTAATGATAGGCAAAGGCTTGTCTTACCCACTAGTGAGAAACAGACAGGTTAGCCAGCGATCGTCAGTGCTGTTGGAGATGGGGCCTCAGGGCATCAAAGGGACAGTATCATGTAGTAGAAAGATCAAGGTTTTGAGAGAGTGATTACGAAATGAAATAGAGTAGGAAAACAACATTTATTGCAGACCTTCTATGTGCTAAAAACTATCCACGTATTATCTTTCTTTCTTCTTCAAAGCAAAACTGTGCAGAAAGTATCAGAGGGGCATTATGAGGACCTGAAGTTCAGGAAGTCATGGAAGGACACAGAGCTTGGCATTACACTTTGGCATAGTGAAAGGATTGTCTTTGGAGTTGGATTCAAGTTCAGACCCTGCCGGGTTTCTTTCTTTATTGACCTGGGCAAGTTGTTGACCCATTAAATTCAGAGGGCTATTAGTGTAATCAAATGAGAGAGTTTTGTAAATCACTTATCGTGTAAGTCTCATGCTTGTAAATTTTCAAGTGATGAAGTGGTTGTGTTAATGTGTTAAAAAAATGATGGAAACATGGATCTGGATAATTCAAAAACTCATTCTTTCCCTTCTTACACTGATCATTAGATTTCATAAAGAGAGCATAATTTGTGTTAAAATTTATTAATTGACTTGATAAAGTTTAGAAAAAGCTATGATATATACAGGATGGGGCAAAAGTAAGTTTACAGTTTATATGAAAAATAATGCAATTAATAAATAATATAAGCGTAAACTCAGTGTTTTGCATACTTACCACTGTAAACCTACTTTTGTCCCACCCTGTATTCCTTGGTTACTGAGCAGTGGTACAGACACATTAACACACTGAGAAATTTATAGGGATTAAGAAAAAAAGATTTTATTTATTTTTAGAGAGGGGAAGGGAGGGAGAAAGAGAGGAAGAGAAAAATCAACATGTGGTTGCCTCTCATGCGCCCCCTATTGGGGACTTGACCCGCACCCCAGTCATGTGCCCCAGACTGGGAATTGAACTGGAGATCGTTTGGTTCGCAGGCTGGCACTCAATGTACCTAAACCACACCAGCCAGAATTACGGGATTTTACATTGAGAAACTATCCATAAGAAAAAGATTCAAAATGAAATTTATCTTTTTAGGTATAAAGGCATTTTGAGGGGAGCTGAGCTCAGAATTCTCCTTTAAACACTCCTTGTTGGTCATTTACCCAGTGTTCTTTCTTGCATCTTTAATCCATTGGCTCAGGTTTACCTGTCTTGAAAAATAACAACAACAGGAAGAACCCAATGTTGGGAACTCGGGGAACTTTCTCTTGTCCCGTTGTTATAATACCGGATGGGATGTGTGTACTGCGTGCTTCCCTTCCCTCAGCACTTATTCACAGGTCACGGTACTGATGAATGTTCTACTTCTCTCTCCACTTACTATTCACAGGTATGTCTCTGCTTGGTTCTGCCCTTGACCTACCTACCCACCCATAACCTCCACTCGGATAAAACTGGTGAAGAAGATACTTCTAAGCAGTATTTTCATGTTTTGTAATATTGACAGCATTTGGAGGTGAGAGGATTGTGCCTTCTTCCTGAAATTCCTTCTGCCTTGGCTTCCACAATAGCGCCAGAAAATTAATCTTTGAGACACAGTTCCTTCCTGCTCTACCGCCTCCATATAAACTCTTAGGCTGGCATTCAGGATTACTGTCTTCTAATTTTATCTGCCACTTTCATTCCAACATTTGCCTTTTATTTCATCCCAACTGGGATCGACAGCTTCCTTAACCTGTCTTGTGCTTTTCCCTTCCATGCGTTTGCTCCGGCTGTTGGGAGACCGTGTAGATTAACGCTTGGACCCTTCAGTCAGACTCTCTGTTCTTTTCTTTGCTAGTTTGCAGTTACATTTTATTTAAAACTCTGAGGCCAGGGCCGGTGTCTGTCTTGCTTGTTTCTACCTTAATTCTGTGATCACGGCAGACACCAGGAAGGCCAATTTTAAGGCTCAGCCAGCCCCCCTGTGTCATCAGGCCTGGTCCGCAGGCCCTGCTGGTTTCTGGGCTCGCCCCCTGGTTTCCTCACTGTACGTATTTTTGTTGCCAAGCAGACCGGGGTCCCGTGCTCCCGTCCCAGTGGCTGCTCTTGGTTTCGATCCGTGTCAGTAAGGACTTCTCCTTTGGTTCCTACATCCCTGTCTTCTCTCGAGCCTCCTTTCCTGGGGCCTGAAGCCCTGCCTCTCATGGAGTTCATGTTCAGGGTTCCACAGAGCTGCCTTTCTAGAGGGCGAACAGCTTCGCTACCCGATTCCCTTGAGCTGCCACCCTTCCACTGCTTTGTTCCATCTGCGTGATTTGGAGACCGTTACCCCGTGAGGGAGAAACCACAGTGCTGCTCTGTGTGTCCTCTGCTACTCTCAGTACCACACTACCTCACTACTTCGCTTCTGACACGAGCTGTGTGGGTTTTGCACACACCGGGCCATTCCTTGACACCAGCTGGATATCTTACACTTGAAGATATTTGGAGATAGTGTCAGATCAGTCACGCCCACAAGACTGCCTCCTCCCCCGCTTCAGATGCCCATCACAAGCCCAGGTTGTCACCTGTGCTTTTGACCCACCAGCCATAAATCAGAGGTTCCCATAGCCCTCCCATTGGGTTCAATTAATTTGGTAGGCCAGCTCACAGAATTCAGGAAAACGGTTTACATACTGGATTACTGGTTTACTTAAAAAGGATATGGCTCAGAATGGCTAGGTGAAAGAGAGACATAGGGCAGGGTGTGTGGGAAGGGGGGTGCAGAGTTTCCGTGCCCACTGTGGGCTCACGACTCACTCTGTACCTCCCTGGCCCAGCAGCCTAGAAGCTCTCCGAAGCCCTCCTTTGTTTCTGTGTGGTGGCTCGGTTACACAGGCACGGTTAAGTCACTGCTCACTAGTGATTGAACTCAGTATCTACTGTTCTCCCCTTCTTGGAGGTAGGGGGTTGGGAATAAAAGTTTCAGCCCTCTAATCAAGGTTGGTCTCATCCTTAAGGATGTTCCAAAAGTCACATTATTAACATAAACTCAGGTGTGACTATCAAAAGGCACTTTTATGGCTTTTATCACTGAGGAAATTCCAAGGGTTCTAGGAGCTCTGTGCCAGAACAGGGAGGAAGACCAAATATGTATTTCTAATTATAAATCACAAAATCATGTATCCTTTCTTGAAAATTGTGATACCTACTTGAGTAGTGACTAAGTTTTGCTTTGCTCTTGCTAAAGAAAAAATATCAGTCAAACTGTTTAAGAAAAAATTATTTGTGCCACTTCCTGAAGTAAGGTGGACTTTATTCCAGCGAGACCATCGTGATGATCGTGGGGGACCATTACAGCAGGGCCTTGCGGTGGGGGAGGAGGGCTGCACTCGGCTCCACACGCATCCCAGTCAAGTGAGAATTTATAGCCAAGGAGGAGGTTCCTGGATGGAAAATTACTAAAATGAAATATCAGGGGAATGGGGGATTCTGGCTAAACTGTCCTTGCTAAAGGTAGAGCAGGGTGGTCACACATCACCTGGAGGACGGTGGAGGATGAGAAATGCCATGAAGTATTGAGGCTGATAAGATACTCAGAGTGGAGGCTTTTGGTTAAACCGATGTATAAGGAGTCTCGCTAAAATTCATCCATGTGGACACGAACATGGGTGTGGGTGGGAAAGTCAGGCCTGGTTGAGAAAGTTCAGGGGATCCTGAGTAGTTTTTTGGTCGCTGAGAGAACCTTTGTCGCTCCTTCAGCTGCAGCGCCTGGGCCTGCTTCTGAGCTGAGACTTCTCATCTCCGCCCCTGCTCTTCTTTCATATCTGCAGGCTGCAGACCCACATAACCTGGCTGCTTTGGTCATGCTTCACAGCCAAGAGGGAAGAACACTTAGCGTTGATCTCAGAGGTCTTCTGTATGTGTCTCATCAGTCAGTCAAATTTTTCATCACAATAAACATTGACAAGAAAAATGTAGCTCTGTAGTATTTTTAAGAGCCAACTGACAGTGGTGAACCAAGGCAGGAGGGGCACTTCGGGGGCTTCATTCCATCTGTAATACCTCACCTCTCCCCTTTAAATGATAGGAAGGATTGCTGTTTTTTGAATATTTACTTGGGGAATTATGCAAGTACAGGTTTAGCCCCCTGTGACTCTCTTCCTCACCAGAGAACGTCCCTAATGTGTTAAATCCAAGAGCTGCAGCTGCCGACTGGTAGACTTTTCATTCGGTGTACCTAGATGCAAAGCAATTTGTATACCCTACCAAATACCAAGGAATTTTAGTTTGTTAAAAAAAAAAAATTAAAATTGCACATGACTTATTTGTGATCAGGTAGCTAGGCACAGAGTACAAGCAGATTCATGACATTTTTTCAAGTGTGAGGCTGTGACCTTGTGTCAGCCTTCTCAGCCACTGGAGCAAGAGTTCTTGATCTGGGTACACAAACAGACTTTAAGTTCTTAGGCTCCGTGATCTGCCTAGAACAGGAGCTGCTTGTTGTGTGTTATGTGACTGTTTCTGAGGACTGCTAAAAAACACAGTTTAGCTGAATAGATTTTTAAAGCTCTTATTGGCTTTGTTCACTGATTTCATGAATGGGCAGCATTCCATCTAGCAGATAGAAAGGAACTCTGAGAAGCTGTAACAGATGGAAGAGTTATAGGCAGGAGGGAGCAGGAACAGGAAGTTAAACTAGCAAAGAAGTATGTTGTTTGTGGCAAGATCTCTTTCCTTCAGGGGATGACTGGGGTCGGTCAGGCAGATTACCTCGCTAGTGCTGATCAAGCGATTACTGATTGACTAGTTTAAGATTCCAGTTCTCGGAAAGCTAGAACTGAAGTCTCCGTTTGGTGATGTGGGGCTTAGCATAAGTGACCCCATTTTGGGCTTGTTGTGTGGTTTTTAAAAAATTCTCACCAAGATACATGTTTATTGATTTTAGTGGGATGGGGAAGAGGGAGAGAAAGATCAGTTGGTTGCCTCCTGCATACGTCCCAACTGGGGATTGAACCTGCAGCTTACATGTGTACCCTGACCAGAATTAAACGCCACAAGCTTTTGGTGCAGAGGACACTGCTCCAACCCTGTCACCTGACCAGGCCTGCTGTCTTTTTATTTAAAGGACAGAGGGTCCGGAGCTTTCATATGATTTAGAAATGTGTGTGGTTCCCACAGGCATTCAGGACTGGGCTGCATTTGATCTAGCTCAGAAGATCTGTACAGAGTGAGCGATTTTTATAGACCCAGTGAGCAGAAACAAGGAAGTTATACTGAGCGTTTGCCAACTTGTTAAAGCAGGGTTACTTTCCTTATATGGAGCAAAGGGAAGTCTTGGCACTGGGTCAGGTAAGTTTTACTGGGCAGGCAAGCACTAATTCTTGACCTAGGCCTCCCTTTTCTGAGAGAGCCTGGCGTGGAAACCCAGTTATGTTCTGGTTTGCTGATGTGGGGATTAGCATGAGTGACTCCATCTTTGGCCCAGTCTGGTTACTTTAATGTGACCATTTGCAGGATGGAAGGAAGCGTAGGGGTAGCGTTTTCCCTACTTCATTGAATCCTTGTAGAAGTCCAGTGGCTGCTCCAGACCTGGTGTTTGACTTGTTCCGATATAAAATGTACTGCTCAGTGGAGCGCAAAGCCACTGTGCTGATGGGGAGGTGCCCTTCTGGTAAACGCCCTCAAGTTCCAAGCCCTGTAAATGACTTGTAGAGTCTAATACAAGTCAGGTTTGATGCAGTTGCTCTAAATGCTGGTAAGGAAAATGTTTAGTTACCTCTTTGTTTTTTCACCTGTGTCGAAGATCTGCCTTTCCTAGTGAGCGTACATCTTTCTAACTGCTAAAACGGTCAGCTCTGGAAAAGGAACCAACAAGACAAAGCAGTTAAGAGCAGTTTTTCTTAGTTGGTAGATTAAAGATAAATAAATTGGGGATCCACCTGGCTTTGTGATTTGCTGACTTGGCTGCAGAAAACTAATTTGCTTTGGTCAGAAACAAAGCTACTTAAAGAATAATGGTACAGCATAATTTTTTTAGACAAGCATAATAGAATTGGAAAACTCATTTAACTTTTTTCTTTAACAAGATTTAGGCATAAAGTAAATTTCAACACTGAGATCATCTAGAAAACAGTGTTTTCATTTTCATTTTCAGTGCCTCAGAAGAAAGATACCATTTAGTTAGAACATAGTTAAATATGGTATCTGATAGTTTTCATGTTTTTAATTTCTCTGTACTTCACAAATGATTGAAGGGAAAGCCATCTGTAATTGTCTAAGGGTATAAGAAAGATTTGTGTAACCGTTTTACATAATTAACTAATAACCAGGTATAGACAGTATGTCCATTTGTAGAGAGCGAGGGAGACTGAGTGGAATAGGATGGACGTGCACTGGAAATAATCAAGCCCTTTTTAGGTAATTAAGCATGAATTAATGAAGGAAGTAGAAAAGGAATCTACACTGCAGTTTCATATTACCATAAACATTTACCGTGTCACCCTGGACGGTGAGGCTCGGCAGGGTGTCTTTCCACAAGCCAAAAGGTCACCAGTTCGATTCCTGATGAGGGCACATACGTGGGTTGTGGGTTTGGTCCCAGGGTGTGTGCAAGAGGCAACTGATTGATGTTTCCCTTCCCATCTTTCTCCCTTCTGCCCCCCCACAATGAATCAAAAAAGAGAAAACATTTACTATATTTACAAATAAAGAATTTATAAATAGTTGTTAATACAATTTTTTAAAAAAATTAGTGTTTCCTACGTGTGGACGTGGAGCATTTTTGAAGAGGTTTTCAAACTGCTTTTGTTTAAGCATATGCCTTCATTTTTAGGTATGTTAGAAAACACAGCTAAATCATCAAACTCAGGCTTTCACTGTTAATAATTTATAAGGACCCAAAATAGGCATTAAAGTTAAAAAAGAAAAACCCCTCAATTTAAGAAAACTGTTAAGCCACAAAGAAGTTTTTGATGTAATATAAGAATTGCGAGGGTGGTACGTGAATGACCGAAGTTTTGGTGCTACGGATTTAAATTATTGTTACGTAGCTGTTTCCATTGAAGCTTGTTGCGTTGACCTATTTTGTTGACATATTTTAAAAGAGTAAAAATGAACTGGGAAGTAGGGTGGGATCTTCCATTTGAGGGGCAATTTCTCCTCTAAGGTTGAGCCTCAAGCCTTTTCATCCTGGAGGAGTTCCGTTGTGATGTTACGCACAGGCTCGGTGTTACAGTTATGTCCCTTTAGTAGCTGGTTAGCGATACCCGCTGCTAAACATCCCCACAACCTGTTGTTCCAGTTTACCGATTTCCGTGGCGCTCTCTCCCGGCCCACACTGTCTGCTCAGAGTAGTGATTCTATCTTAAGAGTCCAGTGTTGTGCCTCGCAGTTTCTCCGTGCATGTTCTTTGGGTACACGTAGTTATTAGTCAGTAAACTAATAGGAGTTAAACTATATATTTAATTATTTGTAAGTAGAATGGAAACCTTCCGGTGGCTGTGTGCACAGGCAAGGTCTGGCACTTTTGGTTTTGGTTCAACTGATAGTTGACACAACGCATTTATTTTGGTTTGTTTGGCCTTTTTGTCTTCTTGGTGGCCTCACCTTGGCCCTGCTTGGGAAGGCCCCATGTGCATGAAAGGGTATAAGGAATGTTGAGTTCTGTACCTGGGTCTGTCCCCTTCTTGTTTTGTGACATTGGGACAGGAAGGGTGACATGGAGGTTTAACCACCCCAGAGGCATGCGGATCAGAGGAAGGAACGTCTGTATAAATACTCAGTGTTACCAAGATCTGTAGAAGTGTATGTTTCCGTAATTTATTTACTGTTGTCAGCACACGACAGTATCTTACATGGAAGCTTTTGTATCCACCCCCTACATGACCTGTCTGCCCTTCTGTCACCGAAAAACAAAAACAACCCCCATGGAGAAATAAAAGCTCCAGCTTCTTGTCTGTGTCTCTGTAAGCTGCCTGAGACCTTTTTTGGGTGGAAGGAGTCAAAGTCTAAATAAATAAATACTTTTTTACAGCTTATAAAATACCTTTTTTCTGAAAAGCATTGGCAGTTCCAGAATTAATTACTGGTGATTAAAAACAAAACAAAACAGACAATTCTTTTGAAAGATAGTTTTGGTAGGAGTTGATGGTAAACTTTAGCAAAGTTAATTAGTAATTAGTAAATTAGTAAAATTAATAGTAAGTTTTATTAGGAGTTGATAGTATGTGAGTCTGCTACTTTGACAGGAAAGTGTATGAGGAATTTACTGGTCCTGGGGAAAGGTCATTCCGAGGTACCATTTGTTGATCATCATATGTCACTTAATGAAACAACTTGCAATATTTTCGATGCAAAGTTGTCATCCAGCCCAGACCTAGGTGATGTCACATTTGAAGTATATTCTGTCAGTGTCACCAGTATCACAAATGAAGTCACATTCTGAAACCACATCAGAGCAATCACAGCAGAAAAGTTCACAGGGCTCTGGACTACAGGAAAGTGAAGTAGCGGCAGAGAATATCTTTAACTGCAGCCAAGCATCCAAGAAATGCCAGGTGTCTCAGAATGGTCCCAGCCGGTGCTCCAGTGATGGCAGCAAGA
>PVJD01017063.1:0-18741 GCA_004026545.1 Mormoops blainvillei
CGGCCGAATCCACGCCCGCCTCAGAGCCACACAGCGCCCCCTCTGCGTTCCGCAGCAGCTGCGTGCACCTCTGCGTGGCTTGAAATGTTCCTCCCTGGAATATCTGATACGCGTAAAAGAGACGGGAAGTGACCCAAGAACACTGCGGGCCTACTCAGGAGGCCGGGCTGCGGGCAGGGCGCGGGCTGCGGCGAGGGCAGCCCCCCCAGCTGGTCCCCCAGGGTCGGCGCTCTCCCGAAGCGAGAGACCACAACTGGGTCATGGGCACCTTCCCGAAACCGCACAGTCGGCTCCGCAGGGGCCAGGCTGACTCAGCTCTCTGCCTCCGCGCTGCAAAGCGGAGTCGCGGATGGATGCTATCACAAGTCCAGTCGGCCCAGGGAGCCGGCCGAGAGGCCGCGGGTGTCCGGATGCGGTCCCGTGGCCCGGTCACACGTCGGTACCCCCCGTGGTCTCGTACGGGCTGGTGAAAACGGCCTTCGCCGTTCTGTACTTCGTGCTCCCGTGTCTGCGCCGTCGTCAGGAGGAGCTGGCGTGGGCCGTGTTTCCTCTGGGCCGGAGGGTTTGCAGGGGGTTCGTGCTATGCAGGCCAAGTGGAGAGAAAATCCCTGTGCGGGGCTGACCCTGGGGGACGGGGGGACTCCCGTGACAGGGCAGCTTTCATATCAGGCTTGCCTGGGGGGCGGGCGGAAGACCCCCTCACAGAGACCACCGGGGCGCACGCGCTGCCCGCCTGGATCGGCCGACAGTCCCAAGCAGCCTCGGGTTTAGGCTTGGGAATGTTCGGGTGTGCCTCTCCCTATCAGTGCGGTGTGTGGGGGCTCCTGGGGCCACCCTCAGAGGGCGGTGACTCTGAGGGCTCCCCGCAGCGGGGGGCGAGGTCCGGGGTCCTGGGTGTGATTGCACGTGGCCAGTCAGTCGCCCCGCCATGCCCGCTTGTTGGGTTTGGGGTTAGCGTCAAAGATAATTCGTAAACATTAAAAAAAAAGCTGGCGGAATCCGCGCTGCCCTGTCCAGTGGCAGATCTGAGTGAGGCTGGGCTTCCTCACAGTCCTGGAGATGGGGAGGCTGGGGCCGGGGGCCACGAGGGGCCGGCTCTGGGGCGTGCGTGACCGGGGACTTGCTGTCGTCCCCATGTGTTTACGCAAGGCGGCGAGGCCAGGGGTCCAGGTGAGAGCCGCGGACCCACGCGGGGAACAGCGTGGCCGGCCGTCACCTGACAGGAGCAGCACCCCGGCCGGCCGTGGGGAGACGGACGCGTCCTCAGGACGCACCCCCGCACACAGCGGGATATCACGCCGCCTCGAACAGGAGTGACATTCTGACTCAGGCTCCAACCGGGACGCCCCTCGAAACGTCACGGAGTCGGTGTTGGAACGATTTTCAAAAACAACTGTTTTTCATAAGAGCTTTGTCGAGACAGCGTCAAATATCGTGCAGGTCGGCTTTTCTCAGTGTCAATTTGAGTTACTTTTCGTAGGTCCCCCAAGTTGTGGAACCGTCACCACCATGTCATTTTTAGAACGTTGCCGTACGCCCCGGAGCGGGGAGCCCCCCATGACGTCCCCCCAGCCCCGCAACGTCGGACCGGCTTTCTGTTTCTGTGGATTTGCCGCTGAGCTCGACACGGACAGCACAGATGGCGCAGTTCTTCGCCGGAACCTTCCGTGGAGGGTGTGCCAACCCACAACAGTTCCTCAAACTGCGGCAGCAAAGCCCCTGAGACCAGGGTCTTCAAAGTGACCGCTCATGAGAGAAGTCCAGGAAACCGCGGAGACATCAACCACCACCACCTCCACCAGCCCAAACGCCTGGGGTCTCTGGCACGTTCTTCCTTCGGCAGACGCTTCCCCGGTCCACCCCGGCCTTTTCTTCCTCAAGCCCGGGAATGAGTTTTGAAATGTGTTCCGGTGGGATTGCAGTGCCACGTTGTTTCTTCTCCGGCCGTTTGTCAGCAACGGCTCCAGGGACCCTGGGCACGGTCTGCCGTCGTCACGCGTGGAGCCCGTCTTTTTGGACCGGCGGCCCCGGCAGGCGTTGGAAGGAACGCACGTGTCGTGGAACCGACGTACGCCCCCCCCCGGGAAGACAATTAAGCGCGAACTGAGGGAAGAACGCGACGCTCTGAACGCACCGACATGCAGCCGCCCCCTGTAATTAATTTCTGAAAGGACGTTTAAGTGCTTTTGCCTGTGGGTGAACAGCTCCAGCATTTTTCATTAGAGTTGGCATTTTCTGTCTGTTCCGTGAAAAATGGCCTCTCATTAACCCGTCAATCCAAGTCGTTATTCAGCTTCTCTTTGGTGACTGTGGAATCACCCCCCGTTCTGTGTAGGAGCGAGACGGACGGACGGGACCACGAAGACAGGCTAGAGCCCCCCCGGGTGCCCACAGCGGCCTGTCACCCACGGAGAATCGAGCCAACCTCACACGCCTCTCACGGCTCGTTCTCCTTTAGGACTCTCTGATGCAGTGAAAATCAAACGCTTTTTTTTTTTTTAAGTTAACAACCTCAATATTTTTACAAACGTTATTTCACTAGAGCTGGTGCACACTGTTACATTCGTTATGTTCGTGATACAGCGATTTGAGATTTTTATACCCTGCGATGGATCCCCCCCTCGCCTGTCACTCATTCATGTCACCATGAAAACTGATCACAAGGTTATTGACGACAGTTCTCCTTTTCACCGATCCCGCACCCCCTCCTTTCGCTGTGTTTCGACACGTCTGCTTTTGTTCGATTTGTTGAGTTTCTTCATTAGATTCCACATGGAAGTGAAATCGTACGGTTTTTGTCTTTCTCTGCCTGACTTATTGCGCCGAGCAGAATACCCTCTAGGTCCTTCCATGCCGTTGCAAAGAGAGAGATTTCATTTGTTTTTATGGCTCATTAGCATGGCATTGTAGGCATGCATCACAACAACTTTTTTTTTAAATATTTTATTTATTTTATTTTTAGACAGAGGGGGGAAGGGAGGGGGAAGAGAGGGAGAGAAATGTCCATGTGTGACTGCCTCTTGTGCGCCCCCTACTGGGGACCTGGCCCGCAACCCAGGCCTGTGCCCCGACTGGGAATCGAACCGGCGACGCTTCGGTCTGCAGGCCGGTGCTCAATCCACGGAGTCACCCCAGCCAGGGCGCAGCTTCTTATTTTAAGCTTTGCATTTGTTGTGCTTCTGCGATATCCTCCTAGTGTCTGAGTTCTCTGGGGTGGCGCATGTTTAGTTCCCACGCACGGCGCCTCACGTCCCCCTCCAAACGCTCTGGCCACATTTCTTCTCCCCCTCGAAACTCTCATCGCTGCCAGCGCAGCGCCTGTCCCCCCGCGTTTCTCAATTAATTAACGCCCGGGATGCAGCTGTGGTGGCGGGCGCCGCTCTTGGAGAACCACGGAGTCATGTGGCTCTACTGCCCAGCCGGACGACGCCGTGTCTGGAGGACGGTTGGCTTATGGGTCTTCTTCGCTCTCCATTGCCAATAACGTTTAAAAACATTCAGTGACGAGGCTCTTTCCTCAAGACGGCTCTTCTTTCCACTACCCGTGGAGGCTTCGTCCGGGGGGCCGGTCCTGGGGGTTGGGTCACTGGCTTTTCCGTAAATGCAGCTGCTCTTGTCAAGATGGAGAGGAGCATCGTGCCCACCTCCGGGCTCCCCCTTACCCGCACAGCGACTGGTCTCTGCCCGCTTTTGCCTTCCTTCGGCTTTACGGGGATGTCACAGCAGAGCCGCCGTTCGGCAAGACCTGCCGCGTCCTGTCCAAGGCCAACCGTGGTGCTTAGCAAGTGATTCCCGCAATACGTGTGGGTCCCTGTAGACTACAGTGTCATTGACCGTATTCTGTATTGGTTTGCCACTTGCCTGGTGTGTCCCCGCTTCTCTGGGATGGAGCCACGCAGGGTCCCCGCTGACAGAGCAGGGTGTGGGCCGGGGGCTGGTGTTCCCTGTGCCACGTCGCCCAGGTGCCCTCGCCCCCTCCTGGGGACTTCACGCCCTGTGCGCGGCAGGGCTGCAAATGGCCGCGCTCTCGGGTCGGGTGGGTTTGGATCCATTTCCCCCAAAGGCAAGAAAAAAGCACCTTCTGACTTTCCAACGACCCCAGCGCAAGGCTCGGGTTCCGCCAGCAGCGCCGTCCTGGCTCCACGCGGTAGCAGGTGTGAGGGCTTCCCTCTTGGTTCCCACGCTTGGCGAGGGTTTTTGGGGAAAGCCAGGTGGCGCGTCAGGGGTGCCGCCCAGATGGCACCGCGTCCCAGAGCCGCGCAGCCCAACTGCACCCGGCACAGTGCCCGTGTCCCCGATCTGTCACAGGCGGGTGCTGTGGGAGGTGGAATGGAAATGAACTGCGAGAAAAATGAATGTAATCACATGCCAAGTGGAAGCTTCCCGTGTCCTTTGTTTGTTTGTTTGTTTGTTTGTTTGAAACGGTGGGTTCAGCAAACATAAAATGAATGGCTTGTGGGGTTTTTTGCCTTGTGGTGCCCGTCCGTCCGCCACCCTTCGGGGCTCTTCTTCTCCGGTGCAGCAGTAGGTACCCCCCACCGCACCCCCACGCACTGTATTTCCTTAAGGGAAATGCCACGGGCGCTGCCTCTTCCCCACGGGCCGTGTCTTTGGGCGCACACGGGCTTCCTTTTGCACGCCCAGGAAGCCGGGGGAGGTCGATTATCCAAAAACCATGCCTTCCAGCCCCGGCCGGCGGTTCGGCTGGAGCCCCGTCCCGTGCGCCCAAAGGCTGCGAGCTCGGCCCCCGAGCGGGGCGCAGTCGGAGGGAGCCGGCTGCTGTTAGCGTCTGCTCGTCGATGGTTCCCGCTCCCTCCCGCTCCCTTCCTCTCTCCGAAATCAACACGCGCATCGCACTACAAAATGCAGTCAAGGGGGGGCCCATCACATACTCTTTGCCACACGAAGGAACCCGATCACGGGACCGACACCCCAAGGCGTAACGTGTTCTGTCGACGAGAAGGCAGTCACAGTCCCACCTCCGTTCAAGGAGGGGGCGCGCGGTGGCCCCTCGCCGAGGGTCACGTGGCAGCCCGGTGCCCTTTTTGTCCCTCCCGCCTTCCTCCGACCCTCCGGGACCTCCCAGCTGGGACGGGGGTGTTGTTTGCCTGTGACCTGCGTGCCCGCGAGGAAGGTCACCGGCCTCTTTGTGCTTTCCAGTGGAGTTTTTGTACTGCGACCTGGCCTCCATGACGTCCATCCGGGAGTTCGTCCACCAGTTCAAGAAAAAGAAGATCCCTCTGCACGTGCTGGTCAACAACGGTGAGTGCCCGTGAGTTCCGGACCCCGACGCCGCCCGCCCGCCCGCCCGCCCGCGAAGGACGTCGGGGCAGCGGGTGGCCCTGGGGACCCGTGAAGGCGGCGTCCGTGCCTCGTCGGCCTTGATTCCCTCGCGCGTTCGGCTTGGGCTGTCAGCGCCACCAGCTTTCAGTGACGGGGCGCCTTCCCCCCACCGCGTGCCGAGCAGGACAGCGAGGCCCAGGAGTGTCCGCTGGTGGTGGTTGGCACCCATGGCACGCCGACAGGCATGCCCGGCTCGGGGGCCGGGGGCGGCGAAGGAAACTTTGCCCAGTGCCCGACAGCACCGCCGGGCGCAGTTCGGCGGTAGAAGGACCCAGCCAGGAGGCGGCGCTACGAGAGCCCGCTCACTGGCGGCCCGGGAACGCGCTCGGGTAGACACAAGCGTCTTCCTCCGCCCCCCGCCCCTGACTGGTCCCTCCTCGTACACGGGAACATGCTGAGCAGGGTGTGGCCGCAGAGCTGCGATTGGCTGGGACGAGTCCCGGTGCTATTGGTGGACACAGGACCCCCGGAGCCGCTTTACCAGGGCTGCGCAGCGCGCAGGGCGCTCCAGCAGCCCGTGCGCAGCCAGGGCGCGAGGCTCCGCTTTTCAGTTCGAGCCCCGAGAGCCACCAGGAGCCCGCCCCAGCAGGTGCCTTCCTCTCGCGCTGTGCAGGCCCGGGAAGGTGACCTCCCGCCAGCAGCCAGTCACCACAGTCCGGGAGCCCCGGGCTGCTTCCCCGCGCCCCCCGGGGACGACCTCTCCATCTCCCCCATCTCATGCCACCGCCTCCCCTTGGTCCGCAGCCGGCGTGATGATGGTCCCCGAGAGGAAGACCGTGGACGGATTCGAGGAGCACTTCGGCCTGAACTACCTGGGTCACTTTCTCCTCACCAACCTGCTCCTGGACACCCTCAAGGAGTCGGGGTGTCCCGGCCGCAGCGCCCGGGTGGTGACCGTCTCATCGGCCACGCACTACGTCGGCGAGCTGGCCTTGGACGACCTCCAGAGCAGGTGGGTGCGCGCCGCCGTCCGTCCTCCCGGCGTCTCGCCCGGTTCAGGGTCCCCTGCCCTGCCCGAGGCGGGGACAGGCTGGGCGCCGCGCTGCGTATCACAGCCGCAGGGCGCTCGTCGCCGACCATGGTTTTATAGACCCGTCTCGTTCTGGTAATGATCATGAAAACAGTTATAAATGGTTTCCTGTTTTGCAGGGCCCATGTTTAAGCTCATTATCCACCTCCACCCGTCACCACATCGCAGCAGAGCTTGTAGACAAATTCTGCGACTATGGTCATTTCACAGGTGGCCGAGTTGAAGAGTGGGTCCTCCTTTAGTGCCTTCCGAGTGTCCCTGGAGACACAGGCCTGGAGGGGGGACTGCAGAGCGGCTAGGACATCTTCCGTTGAGGGCGGGCCCCGTGAGGAGAAGCGGTGAACGGTGCTCGTCCACGTTGGGCAGGATTTTCTGGTAATGCGTCTCAAAGCGCATGGCTTTTCCCCTTTTTAAACTGAGGGGTAACGGACAGAGAGCACTGGACTGGCGTCACACGGACGGCATAACGATTTGACGTGGGGATATGTTATCGAGGGACGGCAAGGGGTCCACTTGACGCAGGTCCCCGTGGCGACGTCCTTCCACAGACGCACCAAAAGGCAACGTTCTCTGCATCTGCTACCCGGGAACAAGTAGAAAATCAGGGACCCGTCAGCAAAGATATTAAGACTTAAATGCACGTGAGTCTTCAACAATATGGGCTTGAACTCTGTGAGTCCGTTTTTTTAATCAATACTGTAATGGTAGTATTTTTTCCTTTGGATTTTCTTTTTTTAAAGATTTTTATTTATTTTATTTTTAGACAGGAAGGGAGAGAGGGGGAGAGAAATATCAGTGTGTGGTTGCCTCTCGTGCGCCCCCTACTGGGGACCCGGCCCACAACCCAGGCAGGTGCCCTGACTAGGATTCGAACCGGCGACCCTGCGGTTCACAGGCTGGTGCTCAATCCACTAAGTCGCACCAGCCGGGTCTGAAGAAAGGGGCATTTCTGAAAATGTCCACGTTCAGAATCCGGTTGCCTGCGGACATTTCTTGAGTTTCCCTCGCCTATGCCTTCACGGATCCCCGCACAGACGAGGGGGTGCGTGGGTTCTCATTGCCGGCCGCCTCTCTCCTTAAACGCCCGTCTCTCCTTTGTTTTCTGCACCGGCCGCCTTTGTGAGTCCTTGGGGTTCTCTTTTCACGCCGCGGCGGGGCGTCCTGTCCTGCGGTCTGTTTGGCTTGACCGCTTCCCGTTTCCATGGCGGATGTTTCTTCATTTCTGAATCCACCAGGGAGACGCTCCTGAAATCCCTCGTACTGTCGGGCTCATTTTCTGTCTCCTCCCGGAGAGAGCCGTCTTGACTTTTCCCCACGCAGCCCATTTAAAACTTGTCCTTCCGCCTCCTCCCCGCTGCCCTAGAAAACCACCGGAATGTGACTCACCGGTTTAACTGTGAGAAACCTGCTTAGATTTAGGGGTCACTGTCGTTGAAGTTCCCACGGCCGCCCCCGCCCCAACTACACTGGAAAGTTGGATACATTTCAAGCGCTGCAGCTGATAAATTCAAAGATATACACACAGTCTTTTTTAAATGCATTCATTTGCGAGAGGGAGACAGAGAGGGGAAAACATCGATGTGAGAGAGAAACATCAGTTGGTTGCCTCCCAGACAGGTCCTGACCCGGGATCGAACCTGCAGCCCTTCGGTGTGCGGGTCAGCGCTCCAACCCACAGACCACGCGGCCAGGGCTACATCTTCTTCTTCTTTTTTTTTTTTTTTAATATTTGAGTGTGTTTGAAACTTTTACTATGATGAACTACATGCATGAGTTTTCTCATACCTTAAGAGAGTTGGAAAGATAAAGGTCATGGGACATTGGCCACGTCAAACCAAAAGTGAGCTGGCGGGGCCGCATGGCTCTCAGAGAAGTGAACGTTCAAGACAAAAAGGAAACGCTCTCGGGACCCAGAGTGTGAGCACTACCCCATAGCGTGGGTGTGCCGAGGTTCGTCCTGGCCGCACACCCAGTAACGCAGCCGTCAGCCAGAGGCAGCAAAAATTGACAAAGGTGACCTGGTCATGCTGTGTCACACCTGGAGCCGTGCCGAGCCACGTCTCCCGAGTGCTGAAAAGTCAAAGGGGGGAAGAGAAACATCACTGAAGGACGGCTCGCGTGAGCATCTCCGTAACACGCTCGAGCAAACCGGGCACGTCCAGACGTCCGCACCGCACGCCGGGAGGCCTGGCGTTCTTCCCAACACAGACAGACCAGTTAACGCGTATTGACGGCCACGTCCTCCCCTGAAAGCGCCCCACGGACTTTAACAAACGGATGCTCCCACAAAAGGCCTCCGGCCCCGGGGGTGTGGGTCCCAGCCCATCGTGAGACGCCCCCGCGTCCACGTCGGTTTCAGACCTCACGAGCCCGGGCAGACATGGCGGCGGCCGCCCTGCGGTCACAGCGGGGTCGTGGGCAGACACTGGGAAGCAGGGAGTCGGCCTCTCTTAGGGTCCGAGAATGAGGCGTCGAGAGTTTCCTGCGTTCACCCTTTCTGGCGAATTTACAGCATGCGAGGCGGAATGAGGGCAGGAAGCGAGATCAGAGTTATATCTAAGTTACCCAAGGCCCCCAGGGCTCCCTGAAAGGGGGCCTCGCAGGGTGGGTGTCCCCTCCTCCCGTCGGCGCTTCTGTTCCCGGTAACCGGCGCGTACAGGGGGCAGTATGTTCCCTGGGCGAGTCCAGTGCAGTGCTTAACGCCGGGCACCCACACGCCCCCCGCGTCGCAAAGCCCCACGTGGGGGACAACAAAGACACACGGAAAATCTCCACTCGTAGGGAAATTGGAAATCCAGCGGGGGACGCGGGAGGGGGCCGCACCTGGACGTGAGCAAGGGGGGCGGGGAGGGAAGAAGCCGGGCCTGGACGCCACCGCCTCTGACCGCGCCCCCCCCGCCCCCCGTTCGCCCCCACAGCCGCGGCTACTCCCCGCACGGCGCCTACGCGCAGAGCAAACTGGCCCTCGTGCTGTTCACCTACCACCTGCAGCGGCTGCTGGCCGCCCAGGGCAGCCCCGTCGCCGCCAACGCCGCGGACCCCGGCGTGGTCGACTCCAACCTCTACCGGCACGTCTTCTGGGGCACGCGTCTGATGAAGAGGCTGTTCGGCCGGTGGTGGTTCAAGGTGAGGGCCGCCGCCTGTGAGTGCGCCGGCGGTAGGAATTCAAAGAGGAAAGACCGAAGGATAATGTGGGGTGTCGGCTCAGAAACGGGGGCCGGGGGTGCACCTGTGCCGAGCCGGCGGGGAACGGGGCGGGGGCGATGCCCGGGTAGGCATGTGAGGAAGGTGCACCCTCAGGGGCGTCTGCAGGGCGCCGTCTCCCTAGCCCACGGCGCTCGTCCGGTCGTTAGGTCCTTCTAAGACCTTCCCCTCTTGCCCTGACCTCTGCACGCTTTTGCGCCCCGTCTTGAACCCTGTTTAGTTGGATGATTCTTTTATTCTTTTTCACATTCTCTGCACAGCTGTGGGCCCCCTCCCCCGCCCATTACATGCTCCAGGCAGTCGGTGCCGTGCCCAAAATTGTCCCCCTTTCCCCCGAGAGCCCCCGGGGTGAGGGCAAGCACTTTGTACACGTGGGTGATGCTGCGTGGGACACACCTCTCTCAGCCCTGAGACCCCCGAGTGGCTCCCCGAAACGACGGGCGCTGCTCGTGCCAGAGGCAGTGCGGGCCACCAGAGCGCGTCTTCGTCCGAGCAGAAGCGGGTGGTCATTTTCCGTCACGTGGCTCTGGGCGAGTCCCTTGTCACCCGGGAAGGTCTTCTCTGACCGCCGCGGGGGGGTGGGCAGCCCCGCGTAGCTGGTCCGCGGGCCCCGGCGAGAGGGAGACGAGATGGGGAACGTGCTCGGCGTGGCAGGCCGCCGCGGCCTCTTGGCTGTGCACGTCCTCTCCTCTCCTCTCTCCTCGCAGTGACCCTTGAAAAGCAGAAGAACTCTTCTTGCTTACGCAGGTGCCCCAGCCCACGCTGGGAAGCACCCGTTTTGTTCTCCAAGACCCCAGCCGGACACCGAAGGCTCCCAAAGCCCCTCTCTGATAAGCCGGAATGTTCTGAGTCTCTTTGGGGAGAGGGCAGTGCCGGTGGGGTCAGAAGTCTGACCGGGGAGCCGGCGGCTCTGGGTTGACACCCCGGCGGCTCCACCCTCGGGCCGCACGCCCTGGGCAAATGGCCGCCCCTCGGGGAGCCTTGGGTCCCCACGGGAGAAACGGGAGCCTGGTCCTCCGCCCGGCGGCCGCCCCGCCTGCTGGCTTCCGTCCAGCCGCTCAATTTTGTGGATCCAACACAGAGGCCGAGGACACGCGTCCTTGGAGCCGATTCACACGTGTTTCAGTTCGCCACGTCCTGGGGCTTCAGAAGCACTTGGGGAACGGAATGTTCCCGACCGAGATCCTTAATTTGTCTTTATTGATTCGAGAGAGAGAGTGGGAGGGAGAGAGGGAGGGCGGGGGAGAGGAAGAGAGAGGCAGCAACATCGACCGGCCGCGCCACGTACTGATGCTTTCGGCGGCCGATTCCCGTCTGTGCCTGACCGGGGATCGAACCGAGCACACGTATTGCAGGCGGCGCCCCGGCCTACGCGGCGGCCCGGCCCGGGCAGCCGCAGGGGTTTTTCTGTGGGTCTGCTCCGAAAGCTGACGCCTCCTCGTCTTCTTCCCTTCCCCCCACAGACCCCGGAGGAGGGAGCGTGGACCTCCGTCTACGCGGCGGTCGCCCCCGAGCTGGAGGGAGTGGGGGGCCGCTACCTCTACAACGAGAGGGAGACCAAGTCGCTGGCCATCACCTACGACCTGACGCTGCAGCAAGAGCTGTGGGCCAGAAGTTGTCAGATGACCGGCCTCCGTGACGTGACCCCGGACATCGTCGCGGGGCGGCAGCCCCGTCGGGACGAAGTGGCGCTCGGCCCGTCCCTCGCGGGCGAGTGAGGGAGCGCGTGGCGGCCTGTCGCACACCCGCCCCCCTCAGGGCTGGGTCCCCAAAAGGCTCGGCGGGCCGCCCTGCCTTTGCGGGAAGTCACGGAGCAAACGCCGCGTTGAGCGTCTCTCTGAGCCGGTGGGTCTCCGCTGTCAATCTTGTGATGCCAAAGTGTCCCATTGTTCCCGGTGCTATGAGTCATTAAAGCCCTACGTCCCGAGGGTGCGGTGTTCCTTGCTTGGCACGGCGCGGACACGCGGCCCTGGGTAGACAGGCGCCCTGTGGGCCAAACTCATACCGTTACGGCAGAGCCCGCCGTTGCCACGGGGGTGCCCTCAAGGGCCCCCATCCCCGTCTTCTTCCCGCCGTCCTCGTCACTCTTGGGATCCGGCTTGGATGCGGGGGTTCCCGAAAGAGAGAGACGGGAGCCCTCCTCAGCGGGTGCCCAGGGTTGGCGGGACCTGCCTCCAACCGGGGCGGCCTCACAGTGGCCCGTCCGCCACTGCTGCCCGCAGCCCTGCCGTAGACTCGGGCCCGGGGGCCACGCGGGGACGTTGCCGGAGCCATAGACGGCGGCGCAGGACGGGGACACAGCTGTTCCCGAGCTGTGGTGGACAACTCGCCGCCCATGCCGCGGGACGAGGAGAGCATTGGGAGTGATTGCAGAATGGGAGAAGCCACGTGGGGACGGAGGTAGAGACGGGCGGGATGTGGCCGACAGCCCAGGGACACCCGGAGCCCCCGGAGCTGGGGCCCGCGCCACGCCGTTCCTCAGCCACCAGCCAGGCCAGGAGGGCTCCGTGGTCGCCCCGAGGTGGGCACTGGACCTCCCAACCCCCCCGGGGACAGACGAGCCTTTTCCAACGCCCTTGAAGCAACAGGAGGTGCCTGTGGCCACTCGACTCCATGAATTTCCACTCCAGCAGCCACTGGTCCGCCGGCTGTGCGTTCCCGTAACTGACAAAATCCCACTCAAACGCGCAACGGGTGCATCGGAGTTCAGCCCGCCGCTTCGTGGCCCGGAGATGGGGGCGTGTTCCTGTAAACGGTGTCATCCCCAGCCACCCCTCGGGAACGGGAGAGCCACGTAACGGCCACGTGGTGACCCGGGAGATCTGTCGCCGCTCCCGTTGGGGACACCTGTGCTCCAACGCGCGTCTAACCAGCGTTGCCCGAGGTCTCCCCGACGTCCAGTGCGGCGAGTGGATCCGAAAGCCCAACTGGGAAGGCTCTGATCGGGACCCGGACGTCCCGGGTCTGTTCCTCAGGCACCAGCGTTTCTTTAGGGCTCCCCAAACGGCCCTCGGGTTCAGCCCCGTTCGAGCGCCCCCGTGAGCCAGACAGAGGCCCGCCTCACCCTCCTGCACGGCAGCGTCTCCGCCAGCGTTGCTGATGTTCCACTCGGCCCGAGAACCCGGACTCGGGCGTCGCAGAACGAGAGCCACTGCGTGGACTCGCCCAGGCCGGACACGTGCCTCGCCTAGGACGCCCCAACAGCCAGGACTCTGCCCCCAGAAACAAACCAACAAATGCAGAGTCTGGAATTCTAGAAAGCCCCCGATCTCGGGGGACGTTTGCACGTCCTCGGAGACGCCGCTACCATGGAAGGTCGTCGTACGCAAGTGCCAGCTGGCCTTCCTGCCGCCACGAAGGTGGTTTCCACGTGCCGCTCGAGAGCGGTCACAGGTTCAGTGACGCTGGCCCCCCCCCCAACGTGCCCGATCCCTGAGATGCGAGTCCGCCGGCCCCCGATGGCAGCTCAGGCCCCAGGCTGAGAAGCCGGGCTGCAAGAGCGGGCGGAGTCTTCTGGGGTCCTCGTCCCCCTGTTGGCTTGTGAGCACGTGTCCGTCCACAGCCAATGCTGGTAAGAGTCCTCGGAGCTCGGAGCCGCTGCACCGCGGCAGGGCCGCCCCGTGGACGCCCGGGTGAGTGAGGCCGACGTGGCGGGGTGCGGGGCCCCGGGGCTGCTGGGTTCGAGCCCGTCCCTGGTGTCGGGGGCCCCGGGTCGCGCTCTGTGTCCCGGGGTGGGCAGCTTCCCCGTCCCCGCACAAGACCCGATTCCATAGCTGCACCCGCGACCCGCATGGCTTCTCCGTGAAGCGACTCTCGTGTCCCCAGCACGTGGATCGTGCCTTGGGAGATGCCTCCCCATCTGTCTGTCCGTCCGTCCGTCCGTTCATCCATTGACTCACGGATGCGCTCGTGCTCAGTATGAGGGTGCAGCCCTGGGGCTCAGAATGGAAGGGGACACACCTTTGTCCTCAAGCGACTCGGGGTCTCTGGTGGGCGGGCGCGTGGACCCCAAAACATCAGGTCCCGACACCGGGAAAGGGGAACATTGGCTGTCCGTGATCGCAGGGACTTTTAAGGGAAAACTGCGGGCCCCGTGACGGCTGACTTTCCCTCTGCCGAGGCGGGGATCTGCTTCGGAGGGCGGCTGCGGACGCGGGGTGTTTGGGTTTTGTGCCGGGGGGACCCCTCCCAAAAACCAGAATTTATTCATAAAACAGCGTGTCTTTATTCCGACATGTTTAAACATCAGTCACCGTCAAAGGAGCCTCCGATGGGCGCAATACACCTATGAAGACATCTGTTCTGCTGCTCGAAACCGTTTGTGAACGTGTCGAATTTGACGCTTTTTCATCCGGGGGAACCAAAAAGACTCGCTCGGGATGCGTAGGGAGGGCGGGGCGTGGGGGTCATGCGGATTTTGGTCAGAAACCGGGGACATCAGCGTGGTTCGGGCAGGTGCACTTGTAAAATGCTCGCCCTGAAATGGGCAAAAGGGTTCAAAGAATCTTCCAAAAAGTTCCCTGAAGCCGAACGCAGCCTCTCACAACAACGCCAGCGGGTCGCCGATGCGGATGGGTTCCCAGAACCCTCACCCGGTGCGGGAAGCCCGTCCGACCAGGGGCCCCCCCTCCAGAAGGTAATTCCAGGTGTTCGACGACAGAGAGACGCAGAGAGATACGTGACAGACAGAGGCACCTACGGGTGAGAGGGACGGGTGGACGGGTCCGTAGACAAACGATCGACAGATGGTAGATCGTAGGGGGATGAGCTCGCGCTGTCCCTTCGTAGAAAACCGCGGAATGACAAAAACTCGAAGGCAAACGGCGTCCGCTCGGCGGGAGCATCGCGGGCTGTCCCCGGGAGCAGGTCTCGGCCCCCCTCCGGCGGCGGCCCCCCCATTCTCCACGGCCACGTCCGCCCGCCGCCTCCGTTCTCCCCTTCCGATTCTCGGAGCCCCGCGGCGACCTCTCTGCGTCCCCCGGAGACTCACTTAGGTAGCTCCGATGGAGACATCCCGTGTTCCCGCCTGAAAGTGCCAGCCGCTGGGCTTGGCCCCGGGCACCTCTGGCTCCTGGCACCGAGCGGCCGACCGCCTGGGCCATCGGTGCTGTGAGCGGGCTCCCTGACGGGGGACCCCGGGTCTGTCCTTTGACGGCTGCGCGAGTCTCTGTGGGTCTGTACGTTTGTCTGTGTGATACATAAATGAGGACAGACGGACAGAGAGACAGGCCTACGTCGGTCCCCACCCCCACCCCACCCCCTGCCGTCCACCTCCCCTGGTTTTCTGACAGAATCTCGTGCATGAGGACCACCTGGGAGGGAGGGCGGAGCCTCGAGATGTGTCTCTGCACCTTCCGCTCTTTCCCGGGGGCAGAGAGCTCTCACGTCCGAGACCGTCCACACTTTCAGTTTTTAAATGGTGCGTTTTTGGGAAAGGTCGAAGCCTGCCAAGAATCGGAGCGGGATGTGAGGCCGCCGTGGGGCCCCCTGCCCCCAGCCCGGAAACCACGCCCTCCCCGCTGGGCGGAGTGGGTGCACGTCTGGGTCCGCGCTCGGTTCGGCCTCTGAGACGCAGCGGCCGATTTGGAGACGGCTCGGGGCCGGAGCTGGCACCGCGGTGGGGATGTTCCCCGGCTGCTGGTTTCACGTTGGCAGTTCAGCTTCTGACGGTGACTTTGTCCTCCAGGCCAGGGCTTCTCGGCCTCTGCCCGGCGGCCACGGGGGCTGGGGACTCGCTGGTGGGGGGCTCCCTGGACGGTCTGCCAGGTCGGAGGCCACCCGCCAGATTCCAACAGCAGCAGCCCCCCGACCCCCAGCTTTAACAACCACAGGGTCCGTAGACATTCACAAAGCGCACCAAGGACGCAGCGCCCCCTACGGGTGAGGAGCAGGGCGCCCCAACGAGATGAGCCCTCGCCGTGCCCACACGCCCGGCCGCACCACACAGCCGCCCCGCTCTCTGCTCCTGGCCCGGGCCAGGCAGGCCCTGGGGTGCGCCTCCCGGTCCCGCCACGGCCTCGGGCAGCACACGCGGGGGTGGGACGGTCCCCCGAATCCTGCACAGACGGCAAGTTCCCTAGGGGCAGGACGCAGCCCCGTCCGGTCTGCTCTCCGTGTCTCTAAGTCTGTGTCTTGTTTTTCTTTCTCATTTATTGTGTCCTTACGTTTCACGTCGGGGGGACACCAGAGGGCCCTTGTCTCTCCCTGACTGACACACTCCGCTGAGCTAAATACCCTCTAGGACGGTCTGCGTTGTGGCGGGGGCAGGTAGGATTTCCTTTTTCATGGCTGCGTAATATTCCGTGGTGGGGTACAGCTCCCACCGGCCTCTGGGCACTCATGTTGTGAGAGAAACATTTTGCGGCCCCCCAGGTCCCAGCGACAGCCCGTGCCTGGGAGTCGGAGAAAGAGAGGCGTCTTGCTAAACAAAGTTACGCGCAGAGAGAGGCGCCGAGCAGAGAGAGAACGGAAACGGAAACGGTGATGGGTGTCTCCGGGATGTCCTATTTTTCTGCCCTTTCCGAAATGACGGCACCCAGTGCGTGTCGTCCTCGGTTCGGCCCCGTCCCCGGAGCTTCGGCGGCGTCGGGGCAGCAGCCCCGACGTGGGTGCCGGCTCTTGCAGGAAGCAGGACACAGCCACTCTGAGCTGGTCCCGCGGGGACAGGAAGTTGAAGACGGCCCGGCCGGCGGCACGCCCTCGGCTGCCCCTCCGTCCGCCGCCAGCCCCGGGGGACGCTGCGGGGAAAGTGTGTGGAGAGGAGGAGCTTGGTCCACGCGCGGAGAGACGAGCATTAGACACGAGACGGGGGACGAACCAGCGAGAACCAACGCAGGGAAGCCCAGGTAGGGACCGGTGCCGCCGACACGCTCCCCGCACCCGCGTCGTGCTCGGGCCTCACGTGAGGCCATGCCGGCCGGGGAGCCGCGTGCGTGGCAACGGGGCAGGGCCACTCACGGGAGACTCGCGCTGCAGGTGGCTTCTACTCCGGGGGCTCCCCCACCCCTGGGGCACCGTCCCCGCCTCCGGTCCCGGGCGGCTGCACGTGCCTCACTCACTTACTCGTGTCCCAAGGCCACAGCTCAGGAGACAACGTTGCAGTTTTTTGTTTGTTTGTTTTGTTTTTTGATTGATCAGCGAGGTTGAGGTTCTTACGCCATCACGCATTCTGCCCGGAAACCTTGCAGGCCCGAGAGAGGCCGGAAGGGAGGGAGGGACGGGCGGACGGACGGACTCCGGGCGGTGGGCCAGCCGGGGCTTCTCCCGGGGCCCCGGGGGCGATGAGCTCGTGGGGGTCAACGGGGATGGATTTTCGCACCATTGACGCGTTCAGGCCCCAAACACAGGCAGCAGCTGCCCCTGGGAGGTTATTGGATTATCTCTGCTGTTTTCCCAGAAGCTTCCGTGTCCGCCGTCTCCTCCTCAGCGCCCGCCCCACGCCGGGGAGAGAGAGGCGGGGAGGGGAGGGCTGGCTCTCACCGCTGACCGATAGGGACAGAGCTGGGAAAGGACGCCGTCCGCGCGGGAGCACGGACACGGCCCTGGGACACCCCGACTCAGACGTCTGGCCTGCAGGACCGGGACCGGATGCATTTCTGTTGCACTGAGCCTCCCGGTCGGCGGGTAGTGATTTGTTACGGCCACACTGGGAAACCAATGTGTGTATTGCTTTATGCAAACGGGAACACTACGACCCGAGGCCGGGTTTTTATGTCTCAGGGCGTGCAGGCTGGGGCCCCCTGCAGGGTGGTCCCCTGCAGGGCGGGCTGGGGCCCCCTGCAGGGCCGTCAGAGACCGAGCTCCCCGCCCGGGGCTTGAACTCGGGAACTCTTGATCCAGTCACCATCAGCCCCCCCGTGGCCCCTAGCTTGCGAACAACGTTTGTCCTCTAAGTTTGAGTGGCCTTTGCACAGCCACCGGGGTCTGCGCGGGGCCCTGGCCCACGGAACGATTTCCGTAGCCCAAACCCACCACCGCACCGAGCCACGGAACGCACCGGGCAGCAGGAGTCACTCCGGGGTTTGAGTACAAAGCCTCCATTAGGCAAAACGGGGGACGGAAGTCCCGCCCAAGGGGCCTAGTCCATTATACGATGATCACGGCGTACGAGGCCGCGTGGGGGCACGGGGGGTATTGAGATGCTCGCTTTATAAGCTGTGTAAGTGTGTCATCACCACGTCGTGGGCCTAAAACTAACAGTTTTTAAAGATTTTTTAAAAGGATTTTATTTCTTTCCTTTTCGGGAGAGGGGAAGGGAGGGAGACAGAGAGGGAGAGAGATGGCAATGCCTCATGTGCGCCCCCCACTGGGGACCTGGCCCGCTACTCAGGCACATGCCCTGACTGGGAATCGAACCGGCGACCGTTTGGCTTGCAGGCTGGCGCTCAGTCCACTGAGCCACGCCAGCCAGGGCCGTATCGGCATGTTTTTATCTTTCAAAGAGAACCCCGAGTGGATGCCTTACAGCTGCCCTCAGCTCTGAAGGCTGGAACCGGACAGACCCACCTGTGTGTCCTAAACCCCAGGGGGGCCCGACCGCTCCGCCCGGGACCGACCCGGTGGCGGAACCTCCGCGCTCCTGCCGGTGCTAAGAGCAAAGCTCGCTGCCCGCTCTTTGGTCTTCGCCGTGAAAAGCCGCCGGGAGACGCGTAGCTCCCTCGGCGCCGGCTCGAGGAAGTTAGCCGCTGTGCTCACGTCCCGCCTGCTCGGCCCCCGACTCCCACACGGTTTCCTTTGAACTCTGCGCCTCTTTCCCTCACAGCGGCCTCTGCCACCGTGTATTTGGGAAGACGCACATTGCCCCCCGAAGGCCACCATTAGCCTTCACAGAGCTCGGAGAAGCCCGAGAGCCGTGACGGAGGGGGCGCTGCGTGTCAGATGTTTACCCGCGCAGAACGGCCTCCTCTTCTGAGACCCGTTGTTTTGTAGAAGACACTTCCGGGCCGGGTGGGGGCAGGTGGGCACTCTCAGTGAAGCCTGTGGCCGGGTCACACAGGGTCTCCCTCCTAAAGGTCAGCACAGCCCCCGGAGGATGAAACCGGAGACCTCCCTCGGAGATGCGTACACTACCACCGCCTCGTTCCAGTGGCGCGGGGTTTCTTTTCCACCTTTAAACCAAACCACGTGGACAAGTCCAGGTCTGACGCCAGCGAAAATGCTACTCA